>KK122374.1:381393-445254 GCA_000611955.2 Stegodyphus mimosarum
TTTATTAGGAAATTACAGGCAATTAAACTTTGAAGATAAATTAGAGGTCTTAAGTTTTACCCAATGGCAACGCTCTGAGAACTAGCTATAAGTCAGTCCGTATCTCAGAAAAATCAAAGACCTTATGATTGGCTCAGTGTTATTACCTGCCAATGGAAGAGAATGGATATATGCGTGCTAGCGTAACATAGCGTAGCGGGATAACATTTTTTTTAAACTAGAAGTATTTCTAGCGCCAAAATAAGCGTTTCAGATATTATACGGCAAAAGACAAGGATATTACTTTACTTAAAAAGAATGAAAAAATTAATATGCGGAGAAATACTCTAAATATTGTAAGATTACTATTTTAGTATATTTTTACAAAACAATTTTTCTCTAAATAGTTTGCTGAAATTTGATTTATAAATTACAAATGGATGTTTCATTCCTGACATGAGAAAAATACTCAACTAACTTCTGGCTTTGTGAAGATTAGAAATTAACCATCATAAATAATTTTTGCATTTTTCGTATTAAGGTATGAATGCTAATAGAAAAGCTTGATTTAACACACTTTTTCATTGGCTGCTATAATCATCTTGATTTTAATTTATAAAAATGCAAATGATGACAATTTGGTCCGAGTTTAAAAACGAAGCACTGCATAGCCTCAGATCAAACAAAGACGTATATAATTTTACATACTTAGTAAGTGGTAAATTTGCTTCAATAAAGGTAAAGATCCTTCATTTATATCATGATAAAAAAACACTTAAAATTTTAATATATAATTAGGAAAAAAAATACGGCTGCTTTGAGCAGATCCCATTTAGAAAACAAATATTTACAGGATCAATATTCAATGAAAACTTTACAGATTTTCATCTTTACTGTCTCAGAAAAATTTATCGAAGATTGTTTTAAAAGTTATGCTTTACTTTTAGCAGCATGCTTTACACATAACGGACTTTAGCTTCATTGCAGGAAGTGCATGTATGCGAATATGCAGCAATGATATATTTTTGTGAGTTAATAAAAGCAGTAGCAAATGCTTTAACCGTGGATTCATGATTGAAAACACAAAGGAATAGGTAAAGATGATAAAGCATATAAAAAAGCATCACAATAAATGTTATAATGGTAAAATCAGACTTACTTCTCATAATAACGACGAGGGATAAATGGACTGAAAGTCTGAGGAGAAACAAACAACACAGGCTTGTATGAGACATTAGTCGCACCGTTCTCTCTGCAAATACCTTCTAAAACTGAATTACATATGATTTTATAACTATATTTTATTTCAGCATTCAAGGAATATGCCCAGATTGTCCCTTCAGAGGTTCGAACGTTTCCAGTGAGGCTTCCGTGTGATGAACTGGACTGCAACAAACATTACATTTTAATGGCTGTCTGTCTACGAGTATGGTATGGTAGCGCCACACAGTGACAAAGAATACAAATAAAAATATATTAGGAAATAGTAAAGAATGCATTTAAAAGACATCACAGAAATACTGGTTTGCCGTTACCAGCAATGCATAGTTGTAAATGCTTACAGAAACAAAAAGTTTTAAATGTTTTTTACTATTTTAAATGCTACAATAATTTTCTTGAATATTCACTGAATATCACATTTCTCTCACAAAACATCACATTACTCACGACAGTAAAATGCAAAATTTTTCATGATATTTCCCAATAAACAACTGATAAAAAAAACTACAGCGACACTTCCAAGAACTAGCATCGTTTCCTGGTATAACAGTGGCAATAATTTAAAATATAACAGAATGTATGATATTGTTTGAATCGGAACGATATAAGCGTAAAACGGAGAGAATTTCAAATATGAACTACGATTAAACAGTGACACGAAAATAGTTACCTATACATTCCAGATACTGCCGCATTCTGAGTGAAAACAAATTTCATAATTCCCATATTCAAGAAAATAAATATCCTTTAGAATATTGCATCAACATTTACAAAAGTTTCTACGTAAAATAGGTTTATTGGCATCATTAAATCGCAAAGTAAGCAAACGTAAAAGGTAATAAACATAATATAATTGTTCACAGTTCGTATATTTAACTACTACTTGCAACTAGAATCCTTTAGAATATAGCATCGACATTTACAAAAGTTTCCACACAAAATAGTTTTATTGGCATCATTAAATAGCAAAGTAAGCAAACGTAAAAGGTAATAAACATAGTATAATTGTTCGCAGGTCGTATATTTAGCTACTACTTGCGACTAGAATAGATAATGAAAATTCCCAAATTATGCAAATCGATGTTCTTTAGAAATCTAACAGATATTTTGTAACAAAATTTTCACAGTTCAATTTAAATAAGAATCTTTTTTAAGGAAAGATATCCATGATTTGCCATAAAAAACTGAGGTCGTACACTAATTTTTACATCGAAAAATCAGGGATAGCTCTTGAATGTAGCTTAGTTTTATCTACAGCTTTGAGAAACCTTTAAAAATTTTGAAATCTAATATGGCACACGAAACCAAACATTGCACACCATTTTTATGTACACAAAAGAGAACTTATAAATGTTGGGCGGATTCCACTCGTATTAGCTTATTAATCAAAACTCAGAACAAAATTTCGATAACAACAGCAAGCGAAGTAAGTAACATTGATAAAAACCTAAGTTAAAAACATTCTTCAAAATTTACAATATATAGTTTCAATGGACACATATACCCTTTATATATAGCACGGCCGATTTCTCATCTTGTCCTGCTGCATTGGAAACTTTACAAGAGTAGCTGCCGTTGCTATCCGCGTCCACTTTTAGGATAACCAAGTTCAGCGTGAAGTCGTCAAACTTTCGAATGGAAACCTTTGCTGAATCTGTTAACAGTTCTTCATCTTTGAACCAAGCAAATTCAAAAGGTGGATCGCCAAGCATCACGGCACACTGGACGGATGCCCGCATTCCCAATGCCAGCTCTCCGGAAAAATGAAACGGACTTATTTTCGGTGGGACGATACCTGGATAGAGGAATATTGTTTCATTTGAAAGAAAATGTACTTTAAATGGTACTAACGACTTCAATATTAAACTGGAAGTATAAGATTGAAGTGAAGACAACTCTTAACACAAGTAATACTAAATTGTAGAAACATAGAAAGAAAAATCTCCATTAAAATATTCTTCACTTTCACATAAAGTTATCAATATAATAGAAAGGGTAGCACTGTTCAATAGATACTAAGAGAATTTGCAACAATTTAAAATGATTAGAGAGAAAAAGAGATTCAATAAACATTTTGACATATGGGAAACTCACAGTAAAGAGTACAGATTCAATCAACATTTACGATTCGGATAAATTTTAAACTAAAAACCATATTTGACCGGAATTATCATATTTCCGAAGATTACATTACGTTTCATAAAGATAGTTAACTGGTAAAGGTTTTTAGTAAAATGGCAGCTGGTGCAAACTTTCAATTTTATTCGAAAGCAAACTTTGCCTTTTAAATTTGATACTATGTCGCTAAATAAAGGAATTCTATTGCCGCAGGAAAGAATTTAGATTTGCACAGGATTTGATTAACTTTATAAATGGCAACAGAACAATATTGGGAATTTCATCTGATGTTTTTAATTGCATTTTTGATTTTAATCTCTGTTGAGTATGCTGCGTTAACCATGAGAACGATTATTATCGGCCAGGAGGGTTGCAGCACACACGTATATTACATCGCGTTACTATGTTGCTATATTACAACCGAAGATTGCCTCAAATTTAATTCATCCCAGAGTTAGCATATTAAAATTCTTTTTCAAGATTATAATCCAACCAGATTTTTGATACATAATGATATGATACGCATGATAACCTTTTTCTATGTATGATAACTTTTTCTTAGTTAACAAATGATAATGAAAAATTACCATGTTGTTAAATCCTTTAACTACACATTTTTATTTTATTTTTCCATAAATTCATAGTTTTTTTTTTTTTAAACACGCATCAGTCGTCCCATTAATTTCTGATTTTTTTTTAAGTAATGCAACAAGTAATTTATTTAAGATTCTTCTCTTTTCTAATCAATGAATAAATATTTTAAAAATCAAAATATAAAATTTTAATTATAAGCATTAACAGAGGCTTGAATTTCCGTAACAATATACCAAAAAAAATGTTAAGTCGAATAATAATGAAGTACAAATATTTTAATTTTCATAAATTAATAACAATAAAGCATTTAAATAAGCCAGTTTTGGAAATAAAATTTTACATAGTTCTATTTTGGAAACTGATAGTGCTATTTCGTTACTATTACTATGAATAATGTTACTCATTTATGTTAGATAACATAGATACGTATTATACTCAGATACCATTTGTGATATACTGCACATTAACTTAATATTGTCTAACAAAAGTATAAGCATATAAACATTTAGTAAGTATACTCACCTACTGTAACAGAAATCAGCATTTGAAGGAATACAATTGACACGACAAAGCTGGCTGTTCTTGCTGCAGTCATAGCTTGAGTATGAATTATAAAAGTGTCCGTAGAACGATAAACAACTAAATGAAGGTATTATAGAACAGATAAGAACACAAATAATTAATCTGTGTCACATGCAATTACCACTTTTACATAAGCTGCATATACCTGGTGTGTTTTTACAAATGGACGTCTCTGGTACACAGAAACGGATTATTCCACAGCATAACAGGACACTAGCGCCACATAGGAGTAAGAAATGAAACAAAAAGTTTAAAAATACATTATATTAATATCCCAGTGGAAGATTTTAGATTTCAATGTATTTTGAAAATAAAATAATTCACCCATCATAATGTTTCAAATCGGTAAAAGTATTGAAAACGACATTAAGATAATACTGTTACGGATTTCATATTTATTTAGAATTGTAATTAAAATTGCTTTATTTTTCCGTGCAACGCATAGAATTTTTGAAGAGAAAGCTACGTTGGAAAAGTAAAAATAAAAGAGCGCGAGCATTTAATATTTAATAAATAAATATCTCGTAATTGCTGTTGCCATCCACAAAAATCGAGGTTTTACCAGAATGTTCTAGTAAATAATTAAAAAAGCTTATAAAAGCCGACTTGAAACACCTCAGTTCAGTTGTAGTTGTAGCTGTTTAAAGCGAACTGCTGTTTGTTTACTTAATGCTGTGACTGATTGTAGGGAATTCGCTGTGAGATTGGATTTGTTTTGAAGTGAATTCTGTTCAACGTTTGAGATATTGTGATATTGTACGAATATCTCTGATGAAATATTTCAGCATTTTGATTTATTTCTTGTGGAAAGAATAAATTTTTGTTAAATTTTTAACGACTTGTGCATTCAATCCGTAACGAACCCGTACGCACGCAACAATACGATAGATTGAAATATTACTGTGAGATTTCGCTTTATATTACACTGTTATTGCTTATTTCATTTGCTTCATCATGAGGATAGGGAGTGCATTTTAGTATCATGAAATATAGTGCCTGTTTAGAGAATTAAAATCCATCATCTCCTCGCGTTATGAAAGCAATCTGCATCGGCATGAATGTAACATCCTATAACTGATGCTGTACAAATTTCGTTACCTTCTGAACCTGTGAACTATATGAAATCATCCGTAGACAAAGATAAAAAATCTGATGTGTACACCACATGATTTCCTTGTACGGAATATTAAATTATACTCATTTTTTCTTGACATTCTGTCGCTAGGTTCACTTAACAGCGTTACATTCATTCATTTTATAACTCAGAATGCACAAAAAATTGTATCAGCGAAAGAATTATCTAATCACTGCCATACGTTATATTCAAATACTATAGCGAATCTAAAACGATCTATAAAAAATTAAACAAACAAAAATAACATTTAACAAAATGCAAAAGAAAAAGAAAAATTGAAAGGTTTAAGATTTTAAATAACGTCCAAAGGGGCATTTTTTTAACATTTTGTGTGTTACCTTTATTTATTAACTATCATGTTCTTCGTACTTAAACTATAAAATTCAGTAAAACAGCAATATCGGAAAATAATTTTAAATTGAGCATATGTTTAGAATTTCAGATACACAGTCTCGCGAGCTGGAGATAAAAACTTTTTTCTGTACAACGTTGCCATTGCTCGCTTTGAAATCCTTGAGCTTGTTAATCAAAAATTCGTTAAAGTTTTACAAAATATGAAATCGATAATAAAACAAATTTCAAATTTCAAATTTGGCTTCCAGATGCCCATATTCGCAGTAGGATTACGTCATTCAAAACTAGATGGCTCTAGGTACCATTGTTTTATCACAATGCGCGAAACATACATACATTTATGCAGATTCTGCATTATTTGATTTGTTCAAATATAATACAGAGCGATCATATTTGGTGGCAACAATCTGAAAAGTGAAACCGACATTCAGAGTGATTCGACGCAAAGTCGCAAAACGAAAACAATAGTCCTTCAGGGACAAAGCCCCTTCGGACTAAAAAGAAAAAAAGAAACAGTTTTCACAGATGATTCAGTATTTCACATTCAATTAATTCAGTTCTCGCTTCGCGACAAGGCAAAAATACAAAAAACCTCAGAATATCTATATTAAAAATTACGAAGTAAATCGTAAACACTTATTTCCTCGAATAAATTGCAGAATGGATTAAGCGTTAATTAATTCGTAATAATAAAAGAAGGCGTTATCTTTGTTATTGCGAAGCTTAGTTTCTTTAGATTGGCAACAAATCCACTATTCTGCTAAGTTTCAAATGTAAAAAAATATGGCTGCCACGGGAAAAATGATTAGGCTTAGACGCACTTACACAACTTTTAAATTGTTGATAATTCTACAAATCTTGCATGCAGATTTACTAAAAGCATAAAAACCTTAACCGGAAGATAAAAACAATATAATGCAATCATTTTTAAAGCAAAAAATGCACAATTTACCAACATACAAGAATAAAAAACCTGAGCTCACGGAGCCGAGTAACATAGTGGATATATATATATAGAGAGAGAGAGAGAGAGAGTGGATATACATATATATATATATACTTTTTGTGCGGCCAATTGCAACCAAAATAGGAGGTGCACATCTACATGTTATAGCAATCCTATATACAAAATTTCAACATTCTGAGGCTACTCGTTTTTGAGTTATGCGAGATACATACATACCTACATACGTACGCACAGACGACACAAAAAATTCTCTTCAGAATACATTTTAAACTAGTTTTATAATTTTTTTAGGGAAAAGGGTCCTTTATTCTGTTTTTGCGTTCAGATATCAACGAAAAACATCGTTAAATTGCATTCGATAGCGGTCCCGAAATTTTTCGCAGTTACAGTACTTCCTTTTACTTCGTAGAAGGAAATAAAAATGATTTAAAAATGAAAGGAACAACATTTAAAAATACAGTGTGACATACATGGTTATGTATGTTACCAATTACACAGTTCAAACAGTTCAAGCTTAACATGATAAAGAAGCAATGTAATGGAATATGATGACGTAGGATCAAAGAACCAAATCCCACATCCATTTGCAAATAAATAAATAAATAAATAAAAATTCGAATAATTAAATTTCGTTATCTGAAATTTATAGAAAGTTTTGATGACCGAAGAGCAAGATGTCTTTAATGTTTACGATCATGCACTATATAGTACAATTGCATTCTTACTTTATGCATGACTTAATACTTGTTACGAATTCAATAATTACTCAGTAATGATTTAGAAAGTGTGTTAAGTCCTGCCTTAATTATTCAGTATTCATTTAGAAAACCAAAACATACTATCTGTTTTTAGCTTCCTCTGTCAGCTTACGCATATATAAAATAATGTTTAATTGCATAAATATTCAGCAGTTCGTAAATGTCAACACATTTACAAAAAAACGAAGTACATGCACAACCAATTGCAATTCTGCGTGCAAAAGACCTACGTTTTACATTTAAATACGTATAATAAATAAATGTATTGTATTTCGTATTTTATAATAAAGCGTATATATAATATTTGAAGAGAATTTTTTTTGCGATAGAGAAGGAAGATAATTGCATTCAGGTATCACAACAAATAACTAAAAATGGAGTCTAAGAGTTGAAAAAATCGATGTACACAAGCATATATATACATACTGATGATGATGAAACCGGAACTGATGACACAACGGAGAACATGATTCATGCAGTGACTAAGCCTGGGACATAAAAGGTAACATTCGCAGTGGTTGATTTAAATTACATCTTTATTCTTTCATTGCTAAACATTTTCATAGCCATCACTGATAAATTGGATCAATAAACTCCGTTCTAGTTTTTACATTTTTAGAAACAAGCAGCAAGAGTTGGCAGGACGGAAGCGGAAGCGAATGCGACGTTTCTTAAATGAAAGTTGATTTCAAGGTAGTTTGAATTTCGGTTTACAAGAATTAATTTCAGTTCCAAATGACAATATCATTCGCTTGAAGCGCCTGTTATATAAAAATCACATGACACGGATTAATTTTTAAATGATGCATTTAGAGAGATTTATTATAAGCAGATACTATCTTTAGTACAGAAAGGGCAGACTGGATAAATTAAAATGGATAGTTAAGGAACTATTTCACTTATTACATTATTGCACTTAATTGCTTCTAAATTTACCAAATTTATCAGCTTACAGCGTATAATTAGAGTTTTGGTGGAACCAATTTAATTTTTAGTCATGGCTGAGAAAAAAACTTCTACGCCGATCTGATAGGAGTGCAAATCAAAATTGGCTTGACGGTTGAAACATCAATTTTTATTTTAAACAGGAAGAATTACTCAGAAATACATTTTTGCTTAAATTGCTACAACACCGCGGATGCTAAACTCGCCCCATAATTTCTACATATGCAGTTTACATTTTAGATAATAGAAAATGAAGCTTTATGAAGTGACGTGATTTTTCTTGGTAGAGCAAGCATCAAAAGAGAGATATGTAATAACAGGAGTTGTATAATCTCGTAAAGTCTTTGTTTTAATCCTGAGCAACGACTGAGCAAACGATTTCGCATTACGGTTATTACAGGGAAAACATGATGTAACACGGTGCAGTATGCAGCCTTGAAGAGGGGATCTATGCAATTAAAATTAAAAAGACCATTCTAATTAAGTTTAATTTGCGAATAACTTTCCGTCATATTTTTATATCTTACTTATTTATAATGGGATAATTTGGAGAATAGCTGCAATGGACTGACGACGATTCTTCGCGTTGTAGTAACTTGGAGAGGCTTTCCTGCGTGTTAAGAATGATAACATTTGAAGACAGACGTAGCCGTAATTTCTACGCAATATTTTATTTCTTAATGACTAATTATGAGACACATATTCTTTAAACATAACTATAGACCCCACAATCACTCCACAATTTTATATAACTGATCGCATCTTGAGACAACAGATGAAGCTGAGAGCATAATGACACGTGCAAGCACAGCAAAAGAAGAGAGCAAAATATTTGCGCATTTCAGCTAAGGGGTATTTATGGAGTTCGCATTTTTGTTTAGCTTTTGAACGGTGATTAGACTACAGATTATCGCATTGCAAGGTTAATATGATGATATAATGCAGATTAGTTTTCTAGATGACGTACTTTAGTTTCCAGGTAGGGTATGGAGCCAAATTAAAGTTAGTGGTTTTCTTCCATATTTTATATCTCATATATATTCATACATACATATGCTATATAAATAAAACGATAGCTTTATTTTAAATAAAAATATCGTATGATATTTAACAGAACTAGAAATTGTACATTTTAAGAATCGTGCTGAACATGTTGTGATTCAATATAAAGACAATATCTCTTCCTTAATAATTACTTTATGATGTGTACGTTATTCGAGTACTGCACTAAAGATTATTAAAATCCTTAGAGATGTGAATAGTTTAAATTCCCATATAAAAGAATACGTCATGAAAATACACAAAGAAAACTTATTACTTTCACCAGGCTACCAAACACTAAGAGCTAATAAAAATGTAACAGCTAATAAAAAGGTAAATTCGTAAGGTTACATTTAAAGCATCAGATACTTTAAAGCTATATTTCTCATCAACGAATTCATTTACTTCAGTTTAGAGAAATGTTAATTACACATGAACAACGTAATTAAACATACACTGAATCATAAAGAATAGAAACAATGAAAAGTTGCAACTCGTAAACTAAAAAAGCGCATATAATCAACAATAAATTTCTCACCAAGATAATCATACCTCTCATCAATAACACTGCAGAGTATTCGTCGGTACCAATACTGTTCGAAACTCTGCAGGTGTAGTTGCCATTGCTGTTTGTATCCAATTTAGAAATGACAACATTGGAGAAATAATCTTCTTCGAAAGTTTTAGTTTGAATATTTCCCTGTGTGCCGATCTCAGTGCCGTCTTTGAGCCACTGAAAACGAAAAGGTGGATCTCCATCCATCACGGAGCAAGTTAAGGTTACCCTTTTTCCAGACATCAAGTCACCGGTAAAGTGAAAAGGACGTATTTCCGGCTTCTTCAGTTCTAAAAAAAGTATTATTGCTTATAAAAGCATTCAGTAACATTATAAAAACTAAACATCAGGGCAAATATTACTATCTGCGCTTTAATTCGTATAACAAGAGCCAACAGTTTATCTTATTCGTTTTCATTTTAATGTATTAACCAGAATATGAAATGTCCTGCCACGTGAGAAGTTTTTTACAAGGGGAAAAGGTAGATGGGATAATGGAAATATAACATGAATCTGATATCTTAACGATGCTTTCGGAGGCAGATGAGTATATGATAAAAATACCATACTATGAGGTAAAACTAAGTGACTATATTTTCATTTAATACCACATTTAAGAAATAAATAAATCATAAATTAATATTATATTTTATTTTACACTGCGCATTTTAAATAAATGGTTTTCAGAAGTCATTTTATGAAGAAAAATACCATCTTATATTTCAGCTAAAATGATAATTTGAAAATATATTTATAAAAAGAGCTAATAATGATTTAACATATAGGTGATAAAGCGCAGTCGGAGAGTGGACTTACTAAAAAATAAAATGAAATGAGAATTTAAAATATAAAAAGTACTTTCAAACCTTTTTACAAAGAAATATTTCTCTCCGATGTACTAAAATGTTCATATCGTGATGAGTTTAACGTTCATGTGCAAATCAGATATATTATAACTATTACTTCTCCTTTTAATTCAAATCTATGCAGCCTTAAATACTTTTAAAAATATTTTAAGTATGGTGTATGGTTTATCAAAAAAAAACTGAAAAATTGAAACTCATGAACATCAAATTTTAAATGTGCTTTTGTAAAAAGTCTTGTAGTTATGCATAAATAATATTAAGAGATAAAACGAATAAAGAAAAAATAATAGGTACTTTATATATAATAGAAAGTCAATGATAAATTTTACAATACACTTTTGACAGTCATTTACCATGTTTATCATTTAATGTGCTTCGGATGTAGTTAACGATATTCTTTTCTTAAATTACAGCTTACAAATATACATTTAATAGTATTATTCTGCAATATATGCTCTCCATGTTGTTTTGTACAACGTCTGATTGACTTGTCTGATTTGCTGTTTGTAGTTATATAGCTTACATTTTTACATAAATACAATAAAAACACATTTTAATAAAACTTTTTACGAATTTTTCAGAACTTTAGAATGTCATGAAATCTGAAATTCGGCATCTAAAAATTACTTGATATGTAATATTTTAAAAGGTAGAAAAGGCCTATGAACCTAATCTAGTCGATTAAATCAAAATGCAATCCAATTCAAACTCCGCATTAGATATTAATGGAGAAAAATAAGAATTTCAAACGTGCTAAACATGTTATATAACTACGAATGCTTCTCTATATACATGATATAACCAATTGAGAAATATACGCAATCAACATCTTGCAAATACTGGATTTCATTACGGCTAATATGATTCCCGACATAAAAGTTTACGTACAATTTTAATTATACAGTTATTTTTATTCTTGAAGTAATTATACAATTTACTTGAATCCTTGTTGAAATAATTATACAATTACATTTACTGTTGGAATTATACAATTAACTCTGAGCTGCACGAGACCATTTTCTGAGCTCCGTGAAAGAAGTATTAATTATCTAAAATCTCACATAAATTCTACATTATGTGTTCATTTTTTATATTTTTCTTAAAATCTGAATCTAGGGCAGTTTCATTACCTGTGTCGGCTTATGTAAACCTAGGGCCTTAGCAGATATATCCAGATAGGTATAAAAATATCTTAAGACCATAAAAATGAAATGGTTTGTACTAAGAGCACTGTTGACAGCAAGCTCTAAAATGGTTATAAAATTGTATAGATATTGCAGTTTATGAATAGAACGCGACTATAATTAAAAAGTAATATATTTATTCAAATCTTATATACATAATGTATATATAAACTGCACAAGCAATATAAAGAAAAAATATATTGTCTCACCTGACAACAAGGCAGAGGACGCCGCTGGTAGTACGATGAAAGCTTGAAAAAGCAGGCACAGCATCAGAGGAAAAAGCATATCAGATTAGAAGCACAATGAACCAATATAGGAGTTTGTATGATACTGCAAAAAATTGTACTTGATCTACGTAGGCTTTCAACAAATGTGTTGACAAACACACGCCATAGAATTTTATGTCATCTAGAGATTACACAGTCTAGTACGCTATAAACCGTGGTTTAATTTAGCTGTTTACAAGACAGTAGCGCCACATAGGAGCAGGAAATGAAACAAAAAATACATATTCTAAAACAGGTACCTCATCTTATTAAACTTAAAAAAATGTGAATAAAAATTATCTTACCGCAAATAACGGTTGAAAATTACAAATTTTAACAGGTTAAATACAATTAATAATCAAACTATGCAGATTACCCAATATGCTGTCATTTGTTGAAGAAGCATAATATTCACAACATATGTATTTGAAAAAAGAAGATGAAATTTGTTGAAATTTCTACATTTATTTGTATGTATCGAAATATTTTTATTCTAACAAGAATAATAAATATTTTTGAAATGTATACTGTTTTATTAAAGATACGACTTAAAAATATGTATCTTGTTTCATAAAAATAGACTGTTCATAATATTTTACTTGAAAAAGACTATATAATTTATAAATATAATTTGTTTAGCATAATATTGCAATTACTCTTATTTTTCGAAATGCAAAAAATAAAATTGAATGAATATTATGTATAAATTATACGAAAGGTATGAAATATATATAAAATATATACTATTATAATTAAATTATAGTCTCCGAGAAAGTCACAAAGAACTAATATTTGCAATCAAACGAGAGGAAAAAATAAATCTTTATACACCACAAAACATTCCAGTATTAGGGAACATTTTGCACATTTTGTAAAAAATAAACAACTTTATGTCAAATTAAAAAGGCTGTAATAACGAAAACTTCGAATGTTTTTGCGGTTTTTTTAAACATTTAAAAAATTGTCAAATCATAGCCAAAAATACTTGTTACAGAGAAGAGTTTTCAGCAAGAATTTTGAATATGATACCACATATTGGTCAAAAGGAATATTTTGTAAAACCAGCTACAGATATAAAGCAAAATCTCAAATTTCATCATATATTACACGTTATGTATTAGATACATAAACGATAGAAACTAATAGCAATACGTAAAATGACGAAAAAATAGTTTTTCCAATAGTCAAATAAATTGATCAAATACTGCCATTTGTTGCTTTCAATAAGTACACCTTCCTGCGCAATTTGGAAAACCAAATAAAATAAAACATAAAAAAAGAAGGACGGTTTTCACATAGTTTTTTTATTTAATTCGAAAAATATATGTTGGATTTTATTATTATCCTTCAAGTCATTACGATGTTATTTCATTCTTGCTAATGATTGTTTATTGCTTCATTATTGTTTCATAACGGCAGTTTAGTTATCAGAAGAAAATTCTTTCGTGTAGTGTCTTAAGTCTCATTAAATATATTTCATATACATCAATTTCAGTCTTCTAACTGTTTTTCAGTTATCACTGGGTGATATAAGCATGATACAAAACTAGAAAATATTACGCAATGACGTATATAAAATAGGTTAATCACAGGTTTCAACAAAGATAAATATTCGATACGTATAACAGGAATGCGTAAATGCAATATGTGTACCAATGCATGTGCTGTAAATGAAACATAAAAATTACAAATAACTGATAAATAACGTCTGACCAAATTATTGGTTTTGAAAATTGCTTCACTGAAATCATTTAAAGCATTTTTTGAAGTCGAAAATGGTATAACGCATAGAAATATACTAAAGTATCAACGTATAAGAATCGTTACATATCTAGCAAATAACATTCATCAATTAAAAATTTATCAGAACTTTTCGGATTATTCTCAAATAAAAGAAATTAATAGCTACATAATAGAACAGGAAAATTTCTCACATTGAAGACACATTCGTGACAGGCGAATCCCACTTCATTGAAAAATTCGATATCTGATTTCTCAACGATTTACAACTCATAAAAGTTTTTTCAGATTCGCGGAATTAAGCTAAAAATTGCTTATCGGGTAGATTGCTGTTCTTAGTAACTATAAACTACAATAACGTAATAAAAAATGCGCATTGTACAAACATTTTTAAGGTGAACAACATACCCTTAATATACAAAGTAGCTGACTTGACATCTGACCCTGCTGCATTTGAAACTTGGCAGCTGTAATTCCCATTACTGTCTGCCTCCACATTTGCTATAACGAGGTTTAAAGTGAAATCGTCAATCTTCCGTATTGATACACCTTGACTTTCGACAAGAGGCACACCATCTTTAAACCATACGAATTCAAAAGGTGGTTTACCATAGATTACGGCACACTGTACAGACACCCGCATACCCTGATCCAACTCTCCAGAGAAGTGGAAAGGATGGATTTTTGGCAACCTCATACCTGTGGAAGATATTGTTACGTTACAGTTTCAATTTTCTGTCGAGCTCATTTATTGATCTACAAGCACAAAACAGAAAATAGTTAAATATTTAATATTTCTAGAAAAAAAACATGTAAGTTGATGATTCAGAAAAAACACGATGCACAGAAGTAACAGTTTAATATTAAAATAAGCAAAAGGTACCTTGCTTTAAGATGTCTGCATAGTATGTAATAATCACGGGTTAATTTAATAAATTTAAATTAGTTAATCTAATTAAATTTAATTTCCCTTTTAGTACTGACAAAATCTTACAATCCAAAATTAAAATAGTTTGAATAATATTAAGATTATAATTCACAGCTATAAGAAAGTATAGTTGATTATTTTATTTTAGGAAGTAAAATAACATTGAGAATTAAGTATCCATACATGCAATCTTCCTTGGTTTTTAATACTTTCAAAGTAAAAAAATGTTTATTTTCAATTGTATCACCTCTATAAATTCTACTGTACGAAATCTATGTTCCGAGGACCTTTTGAGAACTATATGGCAAATGTTATGAAACATTGTATTACGAATCAAAGAGACTTAAAAAATGCTTAATTGTCTTAAGGCATTCAGTTTCTTTAAGTATAACATAACTATCATTTGCCAAGATAGATACCAAATTTAGTATCATTATCACATTAAAATTAAACGGAATTTAACGCAGTAGTTATTGCATAAGCAAAATAATTAAACAAAATTAGATAAATATTCTACATTTCATTTATGTTATAGATAATTTTAAAACGTTTCTTTTTTGTAACAAGTAACGTATAAAATGCAGAAGCTTTTTAAGTACGTTATGACTGAAAAATTTGACAAAAAAAATACATTTGTGATTTATCAAATCACGACACAAATACTGTAAGATCAAAATGAAATCTCTATTGATCTGTTATTTTTCATGAAATTATATTATTATAACATTTCCATACATTACATTATAATGTTTTTTTTAACACAATTTTGATTCACAAGTAAAACAGATCTTGCAGAAAAACTCTTTAATTCACTGATTCTGAATGAAAAAACAATTCACGTTAAGTACACCATATTCATAAAGAAAATAAATCTTTTTCTTAGAAACTGATTACACTTAACATACGTATTTTAATATAAATTAAAATATTTTTTAATTTTTAAAATGTATAATTTAAATTCCCGTATAATCTGAAGAAGTTTAAAAATAGATTCTATACTTTTCTGCAGCAGTAAAATTTTACCACATTCGGATTTTAAATAATGACCAAGACATGCTTGAAACGGCTCAGATTCACGTAGTTATAATATTTGTGCGTGTGAGTTATTATGAAATTGATCAGCAAGAATACAACTTTATAGTTCAGAGAAAACAATTATAGATACGGGGAAATATTAATAACGAAACTATTTCAGAATTATTTTAAAATCTTCAAAAAGTACTGCTTTTGTAACCTTTGGTAATAAGTACTAATCTGTCAAAACGTAACATGTTCTAATAAAGAACGATACATTTGTGAAGATATTTTGTAAAAATTCATAGTCATGCTATACTACATAGGAGAACTAATTGACTCTCTACGAAACGAATATAGTTTAATTTTAAGAAAAACTTTGCATTTTCGTCAGAATTGATATGAAGATGCAATGCCAAAGTGCAGTGTGACGATAATTAAGCATTATAAGCCTACGTGCTTCATAGAATATCAAGTTTGGAAAAATATTACTGCATTTTTTACACAGACTATATATTACTGCATTCAAAAAGTGGACTATGCTTAAATAATTTAAATAAACTTTATACAATAAATCAAACAACGAAATTGAACTTACTTGTCACTATTGTAACAGACGCTTGCAAAATCGCCAATACTTGTAGAAGAAGACAAATGCACATCGTAATGAAAATTCACAGTCCCTGTTTATGTAACAAGCGTGTAAACGTTATTTCAGCAAAATAAATTAGAATAAATTTTTCTTGATCTCAGTGTTTTCAGATTCAAAAACTTTCTTGAGCAGCAACATACTATAATGGAAGCATGATTCGCAGAATATAAAATCACCCACTCTACAGCTGAAGTCTAAATCAGTTTACAAGACACTAGCGCCACATAGGAGCAGAAAATGAAACAAGATACTATTTTTAATATAGGAAACAAATTACATAACAAGAAGACACTATTTTAATACGAAATGCATCACATCTTCCAGATTTTAAACTACTGAACTCTTAAAATTAATAAATACATAATAAAAATAAAAATACTCAATATATCTTAATCCTTATAATGCATAAGAGGAATTATTTTATTTCACCGAGCTTTGCATTGTAATGTTAATAATAAAGATATAACGGTAACAATATACTAGTATTAAATCACAAATTTTTAAATCACAACTACATAGTGTTATATCACTACTTTTTTTAAACGGAAGAGAACTATAATGCTTCCCACAAATTTGATGAAAAAATGAAATTAGTTAAATGTTAGATATTCATTCAGAATTTAGGCCGTATAAAAATAAAACCTACCGGGTTATTTTTCATACTAAAATATGCAGTATTTTTTGCCGTAATATAAACGAACAAAAAATTACACTAAAATTAATAAATGATCAATTTTAACTGTAAAGCAGTTTCCGAGTACAAGAAGATAAGAAATATGATGAAAATGCTGAACTACATAAATATATTCCGAAATATGTTGGTAAAAACTTAATTGCAATAATAGGATCTAAACTCAGAGATATTAACACATAGGCGAGAACATTTTCGAAAAAAAAAGTTTAAAAGGAGTATATCATATTCGTCAGAACAAAATAACAACCCAGTGCTTGTAATGCAGAATCTTGTAATAAGTAATGTGTCCCGGATTTCTTACTACTGCACTAAAGATTTATCTAGTAGTATGCATAGTGGGAAATAACTAATAGTAGTCGCTGCAACGAAAAATCAATAAACAGACAGAACAATTAACAAATAATTATTACAGAAATTGCAGTTCAGGTATAAAATTAAACTTTTTTAATTTAGCATTTCCGGATGCAATCTTCCTTAAGTTAATTAAGTATTCCTTCAATCGAACATAGAAACGCAGTTTTAGGGTATTAACTATAAGTTCGAATTAAACAAATTTTAAACAGTATTTTTGGTTATTGATAAAACGACACATGCGTTACATTCTCTATAATGAATAAATAGTCTAATAACAGTAAAAAACTCTTATTTTAACCATGTCTTCTTTGAATAAATAACAATAAAACGTGTTTCATTTATTACACTTCATAAAAATTCAAAATCAAACCATTAATTTATTCATTTAAATATTTTCATTGCCATTAATTTTTTTCAACAAAAATATCTAAAATAACTATTTACAAAACATTTAACAAATTGCAAGTGATTTAACATGACAAAAATTACATGGTCTGAACAGAAATATTAGCTATTTGATATACAAAAACGTCGTTTTCATATATTTGACCAAAAGATGATACCTTTTTTGTCAGATTTTCAATGACAAGATATAAGTTTCCTGAACTGGACTGAAAACATCATAGATTTCATATACTATCAACTATTAAGGGGGTAATCTTTTAATGCATCAGTCTGTAATTCTGAGTCACTACGATTTACTTTATTGTATACACATAAATTATTGTGTTTATGCAAAGTAGTTAATGCAAACCGCAGTTTCGCTATTTGAGAAAAAGTAGTCTAAATGATTTTCCAAACAATAGTTACAAGAAAAATTTCATAACGTATTTTAAATTAGCAAGCTAACATACCCTTCATGAATAAAGTATCTGACTGTTCATCTGTTCCATCAGCGTTTGAAACGCGGCAGGTGTAATTGCCGTTATTTTCCGGTCCTAATTTTGTTATAGCTAAATTGGAATTAAACTCGTCCATGATTCTGATTGTAACCGATTGTCCGTTTTGCAAAGGAATATCATCTTTGAACCAGTGGAATGTAAAAGGAGGGCTTCCGTCAATAACAGCACACGTTACTGATGCTCTTTTGCCAGATGTCAAAGTACCAGAAAATTTGAAAGGATTTACTTCGGGTTTCTTAGTAACTGAAAATAAATAAATAAAAGATTAAAAAGACTCCAAATATAAAAAAATATCTACATAAGAATAACTTCATGTATAGAAGGTATGCAAGAATCAATTTATGAGCTCACTCCGAATGGTTTTAACGAAACTATACATTGGAGATAAAAAAATCATCGGTTTGCTGCTTGCCACAAAAACTTTTATTGCCGATTTTGTTTATTGCGTCCATTAAGTCTACGTGCGTAAAAATGTACTCAAAATAGACAGAACTACGTACATCTATGATTTTTAATACCAAAATTGCAATGAAATCAAACAGTTGTGAATGAAAATAAATATTTACAAAACATAAAGTACAATAAGGTATATCGAAGCTAATAAAATATTTTGTACTTACCACTAATAAAATTTTTTGTGTTTATCACTAAAAAAAGACAAAAGTTATATACATAAAAAAAGATAAAAAATAAAACTCTAACCAACTATGTTTATTGATTGATTAAGTTATACTACCCTCAAACCTGTTTTTAGGGTTCCTTTTTTGAGCAATTTTTAATGAGCTATTATAAAATGGTCCATCAAAATGCATAATATGAATAAAAAATAATTCAAAAAGAAGGCAACAGATTGCCGATAGTGTTAAAATAACATGCAGTTTAAAAAGAAACCAACAGATGGCCCAACAGGCATTACATCATAACATTACAAAAATATGTTTATATTGCATCATCAATCGAAAAAATCAGATGATCAGAAATCGTTGCTCTAGCACACGGCATCGGTGGTGAAGCTTTTAATACGTATTTTCAGCGAAATTGATATTGATGAAATGATTCAGGAAGAAAACGGAGGTGACAGCGACATTATAAATTATATAAGACATCCTTCTGATGACCAGGAAGAATCCAGTGCGATTGAAAATAACGTCGATGCACGGTTGCAGCTTTGGAGAAAATTGAAAAGCCATTTCCTTGCACTCGATACCAATTCTGAAAGCACTTTTAAAATTCTAGAATTAGCTTCGATCTTGTATACCGGCTTACCGCGACACATACAACGCCTAACCAGACTATAGCAGCGGCAAAAACGTATCATTGAGTGCGTCGTTCATCAAAAATATCAACTCTGAACTAGTGGGAGGCAGCATCTCCAAGTCGCGAAAGTAGTTTTGAAGCAGTTCTCCACAAGAAAATCTGCATTCTTGGCAACGAAGAATAATATTTATACAGTACATTTTGGAATTTTCATACATCTAATGTTTAATGTGTAAGCAAATAAAACATTTAAAAATGTTCCCGTATATTCGTTTTTGCTCTGTTTGGAAAACCAATTTTACACCACATTGTGAGGGTTTGAGTTATTTTTTATGTTGGATTCTTTATGTAACTTCTACAGCATAATTTTAAATGTATTGCAGGCAATGTTTAGCTACACCTGAAGTTTCAAAATATTTTTTATGCGTTTTCTTTTATGCAGAAACAGTTTTCTTTTATGCTTTTATTTTTTATTCCTGGGTTTGAGTGTACATTGATGACTATTACATGAACGCTTAAGACAGTTATGTTCTTTATTAATTAAAAATATAACTTTAAAAGGTGTTTCTCCCTCACCTTCTTAGCATGTCTTCGTGGTGTAATGGTCAACACACTCGGCGCGTATTCGAGCGGTTCGAGTCCCGGCGAGTGCATTGCTCATTTTTCATGTCTCCTGTATCGAAATAACCTAATGTCTCTACACTTTCGCATTTAAAGACAAAATATACTTTAGCCTTTCTTCTATGAAAATGGCAATGACCGCTCAGGATTAAACTGAGACAATTAATTTCACTAACAGACAGGAATAGTTGGTGAAAACAGTTTTTCTCAATACCTGAAAAACAATGAAACAATTACCTTCCGTAGCAAATGAAAAAAAAAGAACTAAATAAATAGTTTTAAATTATGATATAATTTTATTTATTTTTCAGCCTTATCTACTTGAAGATTCTGAATGTTATCATTGTTCCGAAAGTGCTTTTTATGATTAATTACAAAAGAGTTTCTTCCGCTGCTTTTCATTAAACTAATAACGCTTTTAAACGTAACTAGTTTTTTCACGAACAAAAATTTTGCCTTAAAGAGAAGTTACGTTTAAAATAAATTTTTAACTTTGGAAATAAAATCTGTAAGATGAAACTTCGGTTCACTATATCACAAAATTTTATGTTTCAATAAACTGAACACGGAGAATTAACATTATATAATTCTGGATATGATATATAATATACAATATTACAGTGCAAATTACAATGATTATTGAAACAAATTCTGTATAATCTATAACAATGGAAGTACAGTAGTATTATATATACATCGGTAAGCGAAATGAATAAAATTAAGAAAAAAAATTATATAGGAGATGTAAAGCACTGCAAGTTAGAAA
Source organism: Stegodyphus mimosarum (assembly GCA_000611955.2). NCBI lineage: Eukaryota > Metazoa > Arthropoda > Arachnida > Araneae > Eresidae > Stegodyphus > Stegodyphus mimosarum. The sequence goes on from KK122374.1 coordinate 402,891, forward strand.
TGCACAAATGTAATCTATACTTATATTCGATATTTGTTCGCGATTAGTAATAATTTTAAAAAATTAGAAGGAATTAAAAAATAAGATTATTGAGATAAAAGCACGTTTAAAATAGAAGGCGCTAAATTGAAATTTCTACCAAATATAAAAATATTATACTAAAATAAATATGTTAACATGACTACCATGACTGCAAAGGATACCGAAATTAAACTTTACATAAACTAATTACCTAGACACGTAACTAACTTTTCTTGAAATAAAAGGGAAACAAAAATTATAGAATACACTAAGTTTCAAATATCTTACAATTATATATTTATCTTACTATTATATATTTATCTTACTATTATATATTTATCTTACTATTATATATTTATCTTACTATTATATATTTATCTTACTATTATATATCTAAGTATTATATATTTTTTCCATGCAAAAGGTAAAAATAAGTTACACTTACATGTACAATAAATTGCTTCTGTTAACTATTCACAATATACTGCACTAAATGTCTATTTTAATAATTAACCAAAGATGGAACGATCGGGTTACGCTTCAACTTGTCTAAAAAAAGGTAGATTTTGTTTATTGTAAAATGGTGGAAAAGTTACTATTAGAAACCAGTAGAATAAAGGGAAATGCACAGGGAAAATACAGCAAAGAGAAGAAAATACGCAGAATAACAGCAGTCATGCTAGATGATGTCACAGTATTTAAGAATTGCTTTTACCAACAGCAATGTCTGGAATATGTAAAATATTGCTAAATCCCCCGCTAAGATTAAATTGCTAAGTCCTGAAGAAAAATAAAGTAAATTGTGCAATCATTAATTTTCTGTCTCCAATTGACTCCTGTAAAATTACAATAATATACTTGTTTTCAAAGCGTGTTCTTGTTATTTTCCACTGATTTAATTATTTATATAACCAAATGAATTTATATTCTAAATGAACTATTAAAAATACAGGCAAATAAATCGTTAATTTCCCATTTATTCGAAAATAAGACAGCTCGACACTCCCTTACATTTTAGGATAAATTTTAGTAAAAAATGTAAATTAGTATTTAATGATGACAGCATGATTCTGATTAGACTTTATTATCTGCTTAGAATGGAAGGCAAGCTTCGCAGTTAAATACAATATTTTACTAGGGTATAGAAAGAAAAATTAGAAAAAACTAATGACATATTATTATTTATTTGTTTTCAAGCATATCAGTACGCTGTATATAGAATTTAAGCCTAAATTAAAATCATTCAACTAGATGTGTCTATTATAACTAACGGTAGTTTTGTAGTCTGTATATTCGGTAATTACCAATCTGGTTTATTTAATACTGAAACAGTTTAATTATTCTACACAGTAAACTCTTTCCTTTCATTCTCACTCTTTCTTCCCATTTCCTTTATTAAAATACCCGATGAAAAGACTTCACTAAATTTTACAAAAAATATAGCAATAAGAGATATCTTATTTTCGAGTAAATACGATAATGTTAATTATAATATGGGCTGTTCCTCTTTCTTGCGTTTTTTCAAATCTCAGATTATCCGTGATTGTGTTAATCATGGATGTTGTCCCTAGTATTACTCATGTTAATGGGGATGACTGTACTTAGATTAACAGAAATTTTCAGTGAGATTTGTATAACATATGTAAGGACTAGCATACAAAATTTAGGCTTAAAGAAAGACGAAAACTTTTTAAAATTTTATACATTTTTATGAAAAATCCTGCTTTAATCGGAAAGAAAACATCAACGATTTATTTTCTTGATCTAAGAAAAGACTTACCATAAGTTTATTGACTTACCTACAGTTAGAGGTGCTAACACACATATCAAAGCAATTGAGAAAAGTAAAGAGACCTTCATTGAAGAAAATGGCAAGAATTCCTTTAAAGGCACCTAGAGTAAAATAAAACAATAATAATAAATCCCATAAGATATGCTTATAAAGTGTATTAAGCATAAATACAAGTCAGATACGAAAAGGTATACTAACCATTTCTTGAAAAGCAGTTTATTAACGTCGCCGCAGTGAGAACACTATAAACGCCTTCATTGGGGAACTGATACTAGCGCCACATGGGGGCAAGAAAATGAATTAAAAGTAGAATGCAAAAACAAAGTCACGTTTTTACAGAGAAGTCGAAGTTCTCTAAGAAGTACAAATGTGAAACAAGAAAAACATAGATAACATCTTTTTGTAAAAGGAACAGTAAAAAGCTTAAATAGTTCAAAGCCCTTTTGAGCTTTTCTTAATATGATTAAAAAAAAAAAAAGAAAGATTTTGTCAATAAGGCAAGGGTTCCAAACAAAGGGGGGGGGAATCCCCTGGGAGAAATTTCATAGTTTCTTAATGGAGGATGCGGTCAGTCATTTACTTACCTGTTAAGAATTTAGTTTTAGTTTAAGAATATTAAAAAAAAAACTACTTTTATTCAAGTTTTGGTATTTATCAACTTTTTCTATGTCTTTTCTTGTTTAATTAAGCACATTAAAAATAATTTAAATTCAAATAAATTTTTATGTAATTAAGATACAGTAACATGCCGAACAAATATTAATTCAGAAGTCAAACAACAAAAATCAGCATTATATTTTCAAATATTCACAGGACTAGTTTCGATGGTTTTACCGAACCATCATCTTCAGCTGCAAAAGCGGAAAAAAAATCGTTTCGTTCCATTCTCTTTTTTTTTTTTTTTTAGCTTTTGCAGCTGAGGATGATGGTTTGGTAAAACCATCGAAACTAGCCCTGTGAATATTTGAAAATATAACGCTGATTTTTGTTGCTTGATTTCTAAATTAATTTTTTATGTATTTTTTAAGTTTTGGAAGGAATTATCATCTAGTAACGGTGGAAGCGCTACATGAAACGAAAACGTTTCAGAGCCACCTCTTTAAGGGAACTCGAATTGACTAATAATTACAGAAGAATTAGAGAATTGTTTCTTAATTTTGGGTTTAAAATAAATAAATCCCAGAATTTTAAGAACACAAAGACAAACATTCAGTGTTCAAATTATATGCAGAAAGCTTATTAAAAAACATAAAAAGGTATGACTGAAATATATAACAGTAACTGACATTACTGGATAAACACCGTAAATCAATTTACCTGCAGCGAGATAATGCACGATGAAGCACAATTAAAGTGTTGATGATAAATAATCATAAATTCGAATACACAATAAATAAATTGAATACATTCTAGTAATAAAATGCTATTTATATTTTATATTTCTTATAGTTTTCAGCGGCATTATAAGTCTTATGCAATTACATAAATATTCTAAAATCTTAGGTCGGAGTGATAAAATATTCAGAGTACATGCTAGAGCAATGCAAAAATTATATACGGCACCATGCTTGCAAATACTTTTGCAAAACAGTTCAGCACTGTAAAAGAAAAAAAACTTATAACTTAGCGAGGTTGAAATATGTCCAACTTAGATATATATATATATATTTTTCAATTTGATCAAATAATATTAAAAAATTATTTTACATTCTCGTTGATCATTATTGGCATTGAAGTTTGTCTAATAACATAAGTCTGAGGAGAGAAAAAACACAGCAAAGTTATGCACTCTTCCTCTTTTAACATGTTGACTATACAGCAAAACTGGGAGTAAAATACTCCGTCAGGCCATTTTTTAACTCTAACTTGTGTTTTCTTGTCCCATTTATCTTAAGAATTACTCCACTACCTAGTTTTTTTTCATTTGAACTCTTTATTGTTTTGTTTGTTCACATATTTCATTCTCAGTTGTATAACTTTAAACGTCTATATATTTTTTGTATTTATGAATAGATTGGAACTAAATTCATAGTAAAGTAACACCAAAGTTAACTTTCTTGAGAGTAAAAATTAGTAAAATTAGACAAAGAGTATGTTACAGCACAAATGGTAAAACAGCATATATAACTAAAAATGAATAATTCAAAGAATTTATAAACATCTTTAAAACTGTACCACTAGTCTTGTACTCTTTTAATAAACAACACAATCCTTTTCATTTACAGCTTCACTGTCTTAATTCCACATAAATAATAATTACTTAAAAGCTATTGCAGCAAAATATATATTAAAATCGTGTAGCAATTAATTGAAAAAAAAAAGCAAACAAGGATATGGAGAAAGAACCGGAAACCAAGAATACAAAGCAACTTTCTGAGGGCCTAGAAACAATTTTAATTGTATAAATCTATGTGTTTTTGAAGCATCGGTAACTCACTAGGCTTCGAACAACACAATAACTGCGAATCACATTCGATGCACACGACTTTGAAAAGTAGGACAGATGTGAATCATTGTAGACGCACATGGCCGTCAAGGTGTTAAATATTCAAGTTCCAGCACCTGCCTTGCTAAAAGCTTTAAAATCGTTTTCGCAGTAAATAATTTAAATTTCTCAATAATATCTAGTATGAATTATTTCGTTGCTTTAACCTTAACTTTTAGTCCATATATATTCTAAGAATTTATCTTATTATAGATAAAATAAATCTTAAGGAAATAATCTTGTGAATGAAATAATGCAATTAAGTTTTATATTAACAGAATGAATGCTTGATTTCTACAAACATATAAAAAAATGAACACTTTTAAGTTTATATCTTGTTTGCAATTCTACCATAATAAACAAATAAATTTCATTAAGTAAATTAAACAGATAAAAAAGTTTCCTAAAATACGTAGTTTATTTCACAAATAGAAAGTATGGAGTTTATATCAATTTAAAACGGAATAATTATTTAGCTCTGTAATAGATAATATGTAATTTGTTTTGTAATTTACTAGTTAACTAGTAATTACTTAGTTAAAAAAGTGAAAGTGAAGTTTAGAGAAAAATTCACTTAGATTCAAACCAGAGTTTAAAGCCAGATACACACGTAGGTAGATACAATACTCACCATTCGTAAATGGTTAGAATTGATTTCTAATCACTGAACAGATTTATTTTCCCTGTCTAATAATATTTAAAAAGAACTGTGACTTTTGATATCTTTAAAATACAAAATAGTGCTTCTTATACCTCTATCAAGTACTTAAATGCATTAGTATCACTCTCCGGAGAATTGAAAGTGGCTAAAAAGTGTAAAATCAAATATACGTAGTTATCAGTTGACATAAATAGAGTAGTTCCTAATAAGTAGTTCCTAATAAGTAGTTCCTAAGAGTAGTTCCCCATAAGTAGTTCCTAATAAATGAAACAAATGTGTAAATTATAGCGAAAGAAATATGTTGATATAGCACGCAACAAAAATTTCTCCTCTGAAATGAGAATTTCGATTTTGATCTCACAAAGCATAACTACATACTCATACATTCAAAACTGGGGAATGTTCTTAAAAGATTTTTCCTGGATATATTGCTATTCTTTTTGACAACGAGCAAGAAACCGTGTTACAATCAGATATATGTGTACAATAGTAATATGAATCGCATATATATTTTCAAGATTAAGAGTGGTGGAACTGACATCCATTCCAACCACATTCTACAGATCATACTTAATTCTTTTGTTGCCGAAGGAATTTTAACACACGGATCAATAAGGATTCACACCTCTTTTAGATTAACTGGCAGCCAGAATGTAACACGTTATTAAAAGACGATTCGCCGAAGGTAGCATACTGGAAAACTTTTGATCCAGCTTCGCAAAGGAATGGAAATGAAGTGACATTACGCAGACGCACACCCAAGCAAAAGAAAAATAATTAAAAAAATTTTTACCTGCGTGTGAAATCCAATTAAAATGCTTGTATATGGTATCGAATAAAATTGCCTCTGCATGAACATACAAACTTAAATTACGATACAAAACTTCCTGTGTTATTTTAAGAGTTTATCTCTAAATCCTTAAAATGTAGAGTCAGAATTATTTGCGAAAAAAATATATGATTGTATATCCATGACAACTTGATTTAAGTTACAAACTACTTGATTCTCTTAAGGGAGAACTATTTTAAACTATATGTATCTTAATAGCTCCAAGCAAACAGTACGTCAGTGTAGTTTACGCAGATTATAAATAAGATTCAGTGATTTAAAATATTATAATATATAAGTATATTAATAATATTTCTTAAATATAAATATCCGTGCGTACAATTAGGTCTAAAAGTTCAAGATTCATGCATACGTAATCATACAATCATCATTAGAATTAATAACGGAACGAATCCCTCAAATGAAAACAATAGCAACAACGAAAAGATACTTCTCTTTCAAAAGCATTTTAATAATATTCAAATATTCATCATGTTCCATATATTTACTTGCTTCAAAAACGCAACAGAAATGCACAGCTCTGCTATTTGATCTTGAAGGTATTCAAACCTATTAATAAATAGTATTACCAAAATGCACTGTATAAGATGTCAAATAACAAAATGGATTACATAAAATGTTAGAGGATTTGACATTGATAGACTCAACTTATTTTCATTGACATCAGTTGCTACGAAATCCAGGTAACTGCTCCAGGTCTTTGTTCAGTTCTGTACCGTGAAATGAGTAGGCTACATAAGTACTTCCTGTGGCTTTCCCAAAAGTTGCGTAGGCAGAAGAAAGTTTCTTTCATAATTGTCCATCATGAAACGTATCCGTTTCCCCAAACAGGCAGCCTTGGGAATGTTTGCGTTAATTAATTAACCAGTTAATTAATTAACGCAAAGAATAAAATGCAATGTCAATTACCAACTAATCGAACGGGAAAGACAAGTTACACACAAAATTTTAAAATTGCCTAGATTATTTTTTTTTACTCTCCTACTACATTTTCCTCCTAAACTACGCCCGCATAACGATAGTTAATGTAGATTTACATATTATTTCCTCGAACTATTGTCTTTACTGTAACTGATTCGCACTCAAATTCAGATTAAAATTTAAAAAAAAATTTACTCCCCTCCAGGTCTCCTCGAGAAAGGTTAAAAATACAGTTTAAAGAGCCGATTACTTCATGACAACAAAGTTAACAACTATGCGACTTGTTCTTCGAGTAGTACATTTACTATAAAGTATGTCTATCAAGCATGTCACCTGGTTGTTTCTCTCATGTAATCACTAAAATGTCATTTACCAATTAACCAAACGGGATCCGTTACAACCTCCGACAAATACAGACTGGTATACATGCATACAATACACTACTCGTATATAGTCAGATATTTTTCACTCCGGTAGGCATGATTTGAAATTCTGTTTCGCATGTTCTTAGTTTTCACATCTTCTAGACTGAGCGAAAATTCATCACGTGACGTGAGGCAAAGAGAAGACAGAAGAATGTTTAAAACAGACTTAAATATTAGTAAAGAAATTTTAAACTTAATATAATATTAAGAACATAATCAATACGGAGATTTGCTGATAATATACAGCCGCATTTTTTATAACGCTTTTAACGTGCACAAACAGTATATTCAGTACTAGCTGCGATGAAAAGTTAGATCAGATTGATTAGAAATAAGTATGTAATACTTTGTAGCTAGGTATGTCATTGCGGAAATTCGCAATTTCAAACTAAAAGAATAAAAGCTTTCTTTCGTGCAACAAATTTTTCAACCAAAATTATTTTAAATGAAATGGAAATAGAATTTAAATTGAAAACTTTCAGTGGAACATCCCAAAACTTCACAAGCTTCAGGTTATAGCGTGATTCTGTGATCGTCCGTATAGAGTCTTTCCCGAGACCTCTTAAAAGCCTAACTTCCTTGTTTTAATGAGATAAAAACGTGTTTATGAAAATTTATAAAACGGTATTAGTTCCTTCTAAAGTTTTTAGTTCTAATTCCAGATTTTATGGACCAAGCGGATGGATAAATCACGACCTAGAAAGTTTTCGCTATTGATATAACATACCCTTAGTTTCTGATAATACACTGGTATTTTTCATCAAATGTTTTACACGATTCGGAAATTATTTTGAATTAAAATAAATTTGAGTTTATCACTGCCGAATACTAATTAAATAAGTACTACATACTGGGAAGAGAAGCAGGTATTGTAGCAATAACCGGCTCCCATTGCTATTTGTACGTATTCAATAAGCTTTTTCTACTCAGTTTTACGATGCATTAAACATATCCCGCTAAGAATTACCGTAAAGAATTACCATTGAACAAAATGTGATGCATGTTAGATTAAGTGTTAATATGCATGTTATACTGTTAGGATATAAGTAAGCATTATTTTCTGCGTAACATCAGTATATGAAAAATAATCCACAAATTTTTGTTTTAAATAAAAGTATGTAAAGAAAAAAATTGTCTATGATATTATATTCAGTACATTTTGGAAATCATGCTATTGTGAGTTCAGAAATTCAAACACATTTGAGTAGAATTTAAGAATTTACACACATTACAAATAATGTTCAGTTTTTTAGTTTCGTTACTGAAGAGATAAGTTCAAAACTACATAAGAAAAATTCACTGTTTTAAGAACTAAAAAACAGATGATTCTGAAGATAACAGTGCTACGTATTCAGGTTAAAACCTAAAGTTTTAGCAATAACTTCCTACCTTTCATGAACAGTGTATCTGATTGTGCATCAGTTCCATCGGAATTTGAAACGCGGCAAGTGTAGTTACCATTACTCTCAGGTCCCAGTTTTGTTATAGCTAGGTTTGAGTTGAAATCATCTACAGTTCTGATTGACACAGAATTTCCGTTTTGTAACTGGGCACCATCTTTGAACCAATGGAACTCAAAAGGAGGATCTCCATCAATAACGGCACATGTCACCGAAGCCCTTTTGCCAGACGTTAAAGTGCCAGAAAACTTGAAGGGTTTTACTTCGGGCTTTTTAGCAACTGAAAAATAAATGTGCATTTATTATGGTTAGTCGAAATCGCAAAAATGTTTAAAGAATATTACTATTTTTAATTTATTATTCAGAAATAAATCCAATGGAAGTCTTACAACTTAAAAGAATATTGCACAATTCCACAACCAGAATAGTCTGACTATTACCGTGAGATTTTATTTGCAGTTGGTTCGTCTTTTTTGAGTCTACTTAACCCGTTATTTAAGGTTAGAAACTTCATAAACTTCTCTCGGTTTTACTACCGTTAAGCAACGACGAGATATCTTCAGGGGTTATTAACAATGAAAAGCAGATGCGCAATTATTTTACCTTTATTCTCATAAAATAGATTTAAGGAGTAATAATAAATGCTACTATGAACACCGCTTTCAACAATGCTTTGCTAAACTATGTAATTTTTAAAAAGAGGTTCTAAGCAAACTTTTGTTTTAACGGAAGAAGTGCAAGTTTCTTATTTACATTTTGGAAAGACTGTAGTCTTCTAAGTAACGCCTATTGATTTCGCTTTTAACTTCAAAGCTGTTTTACAGCGTGAATATTGGAAATTCGCCGCCAATATGAAATATTAACATTTTTATAAGCTCTTTTAGTTTGTTAGTTCTTGACTTTATCAGTCCTTCAAAGGTTTTTATTTTTATGGAAATTCACGTATTTTTACAAATACAAATGATGTTAGTCATCAGTTATGAGTTAGTAAATATTACAAATAATATTAGTCATTAGTTATGAGTATTTTGCAAACTGGTGACATTTTGAATATCCCAGGTAATTCCCAACTGAAGAATATAATTACTACAATTTAATATTGGATAACTGCAATAGCCGCATCAGTATGTGAAATTTAAAAAAAAATCAAGTAAAAATTTAATGAATGAAAATAATACGGCAAATTAAAACTTCGTAGTTGTAAACATAAAAATAAATGCGTAAGAAAAGCTCTTTTATTAATTTAGTTATTTTAAGAAAGAAGCGTTACAGGAGTTAGAAAAGGCAGGATAAAAAAGGTGTTACAATCTTAGAGCTCAGTTCGAAAGCAGGTGAAAATATTATTCTGGAAGTACTTCTACATTTAATTTCTAAGGAATACATACTGAAATAATTACAAATTCATGAGTAAATTTTCATTCTGAAGGGTTTAGAATTTGTTTGACTGTAAGAATATTTTTCATTTAAAATTCAGTTCAAACAAATTTCAAAAATTATTTTGCCTCTGAGATTTTTATCTTTACTGAGATTATTATTTTACTAATAATAATATCGTCTTAAACCCTTATTATGTTTGTGCGTAACATTGCACATATATTTCTTCTTGACAGTTATGAATATGAAATGTTAATTTTTATAACATGGAATTATTAAACATACTACAACGGTTAATTATTTATCAAACAACCAACATTTCAGTAGCATCTTTCATCTCAATTAATTACTTCTTTGATCGTAAAATAATATAGACATATCTTCGAATTCGATTAGATCGAATCTGTAATGTATCAAATCTGAACTATTGAGAGAATCAGAAACTCTGAATCCGCGTTAAAGGGTGTGCAAAATTAGGCCAAAAAGTGCTGGTAAGCTTTTTGCAAGGTTATACGAGTAATGCTCAACCACATAAAGTTACATACTTATGCAAAGAAACATATGATAGGTTCATAAAAATTCATGATAACTGAGACATTTTATACATAACGTATTCTGATATTATGGCATTAAATATATTTGTGACTACTTACCAGTTAACAACAGCGTCACAGCAAACATTAGCAATCTTGCGGAGAGACAGTGCTTCATTTTGAGCAGTGGAAATGTTACCTCTTACTAATCCTGCATGAAAAAAAGACATAAATTCCATGAAAGACCTTAAAACTTTATGTAAAATGTAACACAGTTCTTTAAAGTATAAAATGTATACTTGCCATTGGTCTACAAGCGAAATCATTAAAGCTGCTACAGGAAAACATCAGAACGCTTTAACCAGTATGCTGGAGATACAACACACTAGCGCCACATAGAGGCAAGAAAACAAATTAAAAGAAGACTGCAAAACATATATTCTAAGTATGAATATGTAATGAAATATATATATATATGAAACTATGTAACAGGATTCATAATTTTATTAAACTGTGAGTTAGCTATGATTTTGGTTCAAAATGTCGCAGTTATGATGAGCATTTTTTCATAAAAGATTAAATTCATAAAAGAGAATGAAAGCGGATTAACTCATCTTGAAATTAAAGCCTAAAGTAGATTAAAGGTCATAAGCGAATGAATCTGTGAACCAGTGCTGTTCATTAATTGTGTGAAGCTTAATTTACAATTATTCAGCTACTAATTTCGAGAAAACTGACGACTATGTTTACGTAACTAAAAAATTACCGTACTTTATAGAGATTGCCAATTTAAACATTTTTAAAGCCGAAATATATACGGTCTTTCTCTCACAATGAAACACAAGGCAAATTTATTAAATCATTATTCATGCACCAACATTTCGTCATTAATACAGTATATGGCAATAATAAGACTGACAGTTGTAGCAGAAGTAAACAGAAGAAAATATTTTCTTGAAGAATTGAAATTATCTGGTTTTTTTTAAAGCTCAGGTAATTTTCTATGCACTGTTAAAAATTGCAGTTACCAGGAATCTATTGAAATTAATCGGATTGCAATATTATATATATATTTTTCCCCAATATTCAAAAGCAAATCATCAGAATTTGGCAAAATGAAAACAAAATATATCGTGCTTTGTGTTTCAAACTATGCAGCAAAACTAATACATATTCCGGATACGATCCACCAGTACAGGTTTACTTCCGAGTTTCAATAATAGATGAAATTTTTTTATTATATAAGCTTTAATACAGATTAAAAATGAAAGTTATTGAAATTCTTCAAAATACGTTTCACAGAATCAGCTATTAAGATTAACACAAGAGATCTGAATCACGACATTTACCTTTCAGCCACAGTGAGCTGGACTGTTCGCTCGATCCAGCTGCATTTGTTACGCGGCATGTGTAGTTTCCGTTATGCTCAGAACCTAACTTTGTAATGAGCAGATTGGAGTTGTATTCATCAATGATTCGAACGGTCAAGGTTTCACTTTCTTGGACAGCCACACCGTCTTTCAACCACATGAAGGAAAATGGAGGTCTTCCAACTGCTACGGCACAGATCACGGAAATTCGCTGGCCATCCTTCAAAGCGGTACTGAAGTGAAAAGGACTCACTTCGGGTTTCAAAACAGCTGCAATGGACATTCAATAAAAGTTCTCAGAAAACCGTAATAGAAAATAATAATATACGCATTTCACATTCATTTTCCGTTCTTTCTTGCAGTAAAGAGACATCGAGGTTAAAAATTGCAAGATTTGTAAAACAAGATAGATTGCAATCACATTTTGTGATTAAATTAACTTTTATAAGTTAACTATGAATTCATTTCATGTTAATGCCTATGAGGTAACCTGCTATATTTTTATCCCTTGACTCTTTTATATGTATTATTTTTAGTTTTCTATTAACTTTTTGCTTTTAAATATTTTGTTCTTAAGCATTTAGAGGATAAAAAAATAAAGAAATTATTAATCAAATTTGCATTTTTTTCTCGTTTGACAGTTCCAAGTTGAATTATATTATTATTGTAGTTTTATTTTTTAAAGTGGAAATAGGAGTGAGTTGTATGCTAAAGAATTTAACTACCTTCTGTTATGTGTGCTGGTTACCGTTTTGTTCAGTGCTTCAATTTTTTTTTTCATTTTAGAACGTTTTCCATTCCTCAAAACTATATACGGTTGCAAATTTACTAACATGCCTTAAATATGCACACTTAAAGTATAAATAACTGCTTCTTAAATCTTATGTCTTTAAATTTATGCTACTTAGTATATTTAATAAATGCAGATCTGCAAAATTAATGAAACAAGCCGATCTGCTAATAATGTGCTCTAACTTATTATTTTTTTTTTGAAAACATGTATGTTAAAATATATCAAAGGCACCAAGATCATTGTTATGAGGGAAGTTCAAATATTTGAAGTTCAAAAAGCGTTTTAAAATATTTGACACTTGTTTGGTTTTGAGATCAATGAGTTCTAAATTTTTGCATAATAATGGTATTACAAGTATCTCAAAGAATACGCACCTCTTTCTAACTTAGCATAATGCAAAACAACCAAAAATAAATTAGAGAATATGCGTAAGTAAGGAAGGGGAATACACATTCGCGGGTTTGGCCTGGCAACGACGATACATAATAGCAGCAACACAATCTCGTTTCTGTTTACATACTAATACTAGCTAAATACTAGCTAGGAATACATACTAAATACTAGCTAAGAAATCAATTATATAAATGTTTTCGAATGTATCCATAACAGAGAAAATATAGAAAGTATATGATGCACATGATTTGCGCGTCTATAAGAACACAGATTTCCGATTAGAAACTAATAAAATTTCTGTTCTCAAAGTGAAATTATTTCTTATCATGCCAGTTTTAATCATTATGCAATATGAGTACATTATAGTAATCTGTATATAACTTACTATTAAGATTGTATTTTCACAATAAATAGTTAAATGCTTGAAAGAGTACAATATAAAACGTCATCAGACTTTTAAGGAATACTATTTACTCTTAACTGCCAGTAAAATATTTGCGATTACATTGGAATTACACACATTCTGAAAATCACAATGATTTCTAATAAAAAGTTTCCATGAGTATAACTTATCTCTTACCTGAAACTATACTCGAGAGCATGAGTACGATGCATGTAGTGAGATGAACTCCAACAGCCATCATAACATTACTACGTTGAGCTAAATGATATTAAACAAAAAAAATTATTAGCATAAGCATTCTCTATTGTTTACTATGATACTGAACGAGACGATAAGTAATATAACATCCTACCTTTCTGCAGCAGTTTTAGTCACTATCTGCTCACTTTCCAACACGAAGCATCTCTGGCGAGACGCTAGCGCCACACAGTGTTGGAGAACGTAAGGAAAAATTCTGCTATTCGAAATTGCGCTATCCTCAGAATAAGATAATCTTTTTTCTATCGCAGAAGATTACAGAAGAAATGAAAAATAAATTATACTATAAAACTGCATCAGAAAACATTAATTCTTCTTGCACTTGCCTAAGCTTTAAACGCATACTGTAAATTGTTTTCGAGTTACATGTTTTGAAAATTAAGAATACAAAAGATAATTTAATTCGGACATAACAGACATATATAAAAGAACTGATGAGCTTGAAACTCATGCAAATTCAACTTAGAATGAAGAACAATATAAAGAGATGAAAATACATAGCAATAAAGTACCAATGAAACTGTCCTCAACAAGGATACCTTTCATAAACAAAGAATCAGAATGTTGAGTGACACTATATTGGTTCGAAACTCTGCACGTATAGTTCCCATTACTTTCGTCCGTAAGCTTCTTCAAGGCGAGAAAAGAGTTGAAATCATCAACAACTTTTGTTGAGAGGATGCTATTTTCTCGAATTTCCGAATCGTCTTTAAGCCAAGTGAAAGAAAAAAGGGGGTCGCCATCAATGACTGCGCAATGTACTGATGCTCTCATACCCAATTTCAAGTCACCAGAAAATTGAAAAGGTTTGATTTTCGGCTTGGGATCACCTGAAAAAAAAAAGAAGTGAACTAAATAAATTGTCTAATAAGTAACAGAAACTGAAATGCATCCCTTAACTATTAACTGCAGTTGACGGAAGAACAGCAACAGAAGAAACATAGACAACACAGAACTGACTGAACACAAAAACTTAACAAAATAAAAAACAGACAGAAACAGAAGAATCAGAACAAAACAGGAAACATTAGCAAAAGAGAAAAAAACCATGAACTGAACTAGTCTTTATCCGTTCTTTAGTTTGTGGTGTCACAAACCTAGATCGGAAGTATGACAAATTAACTGCTCTGGTAAATGATCTGTCATCTTACCAAATAACATGTCATTTCGACAATATGTATAACACTGTTTAACTTTTTAAAAATCTCGAGGAACATCAGAAAATTCTTTTGATATTCCCAGGATGTAAATGAACTATTCATGACCTCATCGAATATTTTAGATATGAAATGATATTCGCAGTAAGGTTTCATAGCAAGGAGTTTGCCATTAAAGGAGCAAAGCCTATATGCGATTGCGAAAACATTTTTCATTCTCTACACCTTATGTGTAGAAGAACAGTCATTTAATATAAGCATGTTTGATTTGCCTTATAAATGTTTAAATGTGCGAAAAGCTAAGGAATAATTTAATATCAAGGAAATTTAAAGCAATTTTCACTTAAAAATTAGCAAAGAAGAAACTTTTGTTTTTATAAAAAATGTATTTTCAGGGTGGAAGAGAATGGCTTTTCTCAAGTGTGGAAATCGAATACTTTTAGTAATAAATGGCATTTACAAGAAGGTTTTGCAGCAAGAAATGCCTTAAGAATTCATGAGACTGCCGAAATAAATTTTATTAAATCAATTTTAATTGTATTTATGTTTAGAACTTACATTTAACTAAACAGACATTTAGAAACAAGTTTGATTTGTATTAAGAATGTTAATGCATGAAAAGTTAAAGAATAACTTAATAAGGTTTCATTCAAAAATTAGAAAAGCTATTTTTTCATAAAGGAAAGAGGTATATTGCATATTAGAAAGCTTAGTGAATTTTAACATCAAGTTCTGTAGAAATTTGTTCTAAGTGTTTTATAAGAAGTAAGCATATTCTGAAGTAAGCATAGTTCTTTTATTAAATTTATGATACTCATATTAATTTTATTACATTCAACATTAATTTATTTTAATTTGTTATAAACATTTAAATTTAATCTAAAATTAATTCTACATATTTTAAGAAAGGTTCAGACTATATTTTCGATGAAAAGTAGTTTGTTTTAGACTTATTTATAACAAATATCAATTTAAAAAGGCATTCTTCTTCCACTTAGATTTACT
Source organism: Stegodyphus mimosarum (assembly GCA_000611955.2). Classification (NCBI taxonomy): domain Eukaryota; kingdom Metazoa; phylum Arthropoda; class Arachnida; order Araneae; family Eresidae; genus Stegodyphus; species Stegodyphus mimosarum. The sequence goes on from KK122374.1 coordinate 418,732, forward strand.
GGTATCTAATTTATTGTAATATTTAGCATACTGAAAGCGAAATAATAAACATTAATTGAATCCCTTTATTAATTAATTTATTGAGAGTATTCTTCTAAAACACGAGTCTGATGAACTGAGTGATTGAAAACGTAACGAAGTCTTCTTATTAGATGAAATGGTCAACAAGGAATTCAGATCAGGAGGAGATTTTAAGCAACATATCTCATATGTGACTAGAAGATGATAGAAGAATAAAACTGCCTTTAAACAGAGTTAATAAACATTATATATTAAAATTTTCATTTAAATATACTATTGCAGCAAATATTTGAGTAAGAAATCCTTAAATTAATATGGTACGTTTAATGTCAAAATATTTCCATCTTGTTTACGAATTTATATATAAAGATATCCTTCATGCATTTATAAACAATTAAATGTTTTTATGGTTGGATCATGTTATTTTGTTACTCTTTAACTTTCATACAATCAAATGTTATTTGGACATATTTTACAGTAATATTTCGAATAGTAATTTTTGAATGATTTTTGATTACGATTCAAGTAAAAAATAATTTACTTTTAAACGCATTTTTATATGTACACACACACATATATATATATATATATATCAGAAATTCTCGAAAAACGATATGAATTCAGTAATTAAAATGCAAAAAGGAAAAAATGTACAAAATTATAAAAATACAAAAATTAATCTCCTTTTCCTTATACTCTAACTCAGAACTCTTCAGGGGGAAATGAATTAAAGTTTCATAAAAGTCGATTAATATGTTTCGAATACCTGTCTCGTTCTTCTGGTACATTCGAGATCAAAAACCGAAAAAAAGATTCAATTAAATTTTCATTAAAGACATTAAAATTCATTTCAAACCAAAAATTCTAATGTCAAAAGTATCAAACACTTGGAAAAAGTAATAAAACATAATATTGTGCCAAATTGACTACTATTATGCAAATTGACCATTCAAAAAAATTAATTGATCAAATAACATTATATGTAAATCCGACATTCAAAAGAAATTACAAATTAAAGAGCAAATTTACTTTAAATCGAATTAAACAACACTAAAAAAATTGGGTGGTCCCCAATTATGCAATCCTAAACTTTTAATACCAAGAAACCGCAAACCTTCAGAACAGATTTCTATAAATAATATAAAATCTAATCTGAGCCTTAAACAGCTGAAAACTGAAAACCAGTTTGAAATAAAAATTAAACCTACTGAATTTTAAAGGCGACCATCTTTTTCCAAATCGTATTCCAAACTGTATTCTTATTTTAAAATAAAGCATTTAAAACATTTTTATGAGTAGTTTTTCTTTTTCTTTTCTTTACAAATGGATTTTTAGTTAGCAACATTAGATTCCGGTATAAGCGCAATACTACAGGAATTTTTTGCAACCATAATATATTATTCCCATTATTAATATTCTAATTTATATTATGGCAGTTACCAAACACAAATCCTGCTCGCACAGTAAACACTTAAATCCGTAAATCTGACGTAGACGATAATATAATTTACGTGTATTATTTTAAAGGCAAAAAGTTAGAGACGTACAATGATAGAATTTAAGTTACATGTATAATATGAATACATATGGAGAGCATATCGTTAATTAATTAAGCTTCGTTACGTTTTTTAAACGCCTAACAGAACAGATGTACCGTTCTGCCATATTTACAGTCATCATTATTTTTCAGAATGAAATATTAAAGTTATGATTTATTGATAATTTTAGTTAGGAACTGTTGTACAATCAGAGGATTTGCAAAACAGATTTTAAAATTTTTTCTTATAATTATGATTGCTGCTTCCTAAGTTTAAGAATAATGTAGTAAAAAGTATATCGTTTTGTCATTAAGGAGGAAAATGAAGAAGCCCTCTTACAATTTCAGTACTTTCATTCCCTAAATATTAGTTTTAATTATTATTATTTTTCAGTAATCATCTACACTCGTGTTTTAGTTTGCAAGTTTAAACTTATATTTTTCGTCTGGTTACCTTGCAATAATACTCTGCATTCGGAAAAAATCATTATGAAAATTTAAATGACGTTAGAAATACTAGCGTTCATGTCAATACTTACCCGCATCGAGCAAGGCAATACCCTTGAAAACTAGCAAAATAGAAAACCAACGGCGCATCATGACGGTAAAACAATGCAGACGAGTACAGTCTCTATAAAGCATAAACAATAAATAATAATGTAATTTATGAGATAAATTGACAGATTAATAAAGGGAAAGTGAAATTATACAGTAGGAAAAATTCCTTACCTAATAAAACATGGTCAACAAAGTGGCCCGTTTTATATTTTATCACGGATGAAACTGCAACATGGCAGAAGTCTTTGAAAAATGCTATCCTGTTATAACACTCAAACGGCATACTAGCGCCCCATAGTGACACATTTTGCAGTTAGAAAATACAGCCAGAGTAAAATTAAAATAAGTTAATAAATAGTTTACGTTTTCCACATAAATAACGGAGCAAGAATTCTAACTAAAAATTTACAGTACAATAATATTAGACTGAAAGGGTGTTTTAATGAACAATGTGATTTTGCAAAGGATAAAATGCAGGTAATGCATTAAATAATCTGCACATGAATATCTTAACACAGAAAAATACTCTGTACCCAGTGAATTGCAAAGAAGACTGCAACATTACATGCAGTCTGGAGTTCCTTATTAATTTAATATCCAGTAGGTTTTAATTTAATATCCAGCAAAATCCAGTAGGTTTTGCTGGAGTTCCTTATTAATTTAATATCAATTCAGCGTATTTTTCTATCTAAAATGTGCATTGACATATTTTCATTGCATTGCATAGGTTACATAGGCATTGTTAGGTAACAAATGCTAATTGTACGGAACCTGAATTATACTAAAATACTATAGTATTTTAGTATAATTCAGGTTGATATAAGATAGAAAATTATGCAAAATACAAATGCACTGACATGTTTTCATTGTATTACATTTAATTATGAAACAAATGTTAAGCGTACGAAATTTGAAATACAGTATATTTAAAATAGAAAATTATGCAGAATAGCGAACGTTGATAGGAATACGCCTGAATATAGAAAATGGGAATTTAATATAAACTAGCAACATGAATGGTCATTATGTTCAGGATACAGATAATAATAACTTCATTATTCTTCTTTGAAGAGTCTTACCCTTCATAAGAAGCATGTCTGATTGCTGGTCGAATCCAGCTGCGTTGGACACCCGACAGGTATAATTGCCGTTATGTTCTGGAATCAGATTCGAGATGGCTAAATTCGAATTAAAATCATCAATGTTTCTCACTGTTACTGACTTTTGTTCCCTTATATCATGACCGTCCTTCGTCCATAGAAATGTAAAAGGTGGATCACCATCCGTAACGGCGCAAGTGACAGACGTCCTTTTGCCAGTTTTGAGAACTCCAGAAAATTGGAACGGTTTGATTTCTGGCTTTGACAGACCTGGAAATTGTAAGGAATGAAATGATACTCATTTGTTCCGCTGTACAAAATATTTATTAACATTGCTAATTTATATAATATCTTTATATTTTCATAATACCAGCCCGAATAAATGTAAAATTTTCATTATTTCTAATTTTCAATTTCTCTCCTCTAATTCAAAGTTTAATGGTTAAATCGGAATTTTTCGACAAACAAGCAGTGATGCCACAGATAAAAGAACTATAATTCTAGTTGTGTTGCTTTAATTCAAAGTCTAATAGCTAAGATTATACTGACATTAAAATGCAATTATAGATAATCAGACAGTTATACCATAATGGCGTAGAATAAATACAATGGACACAACGTAAGTCGCAGAATAATCCTCATACATAGAACGATTTGCATTACCTTATATTGCATTTAGAAGTTTCCATAACTGATAAATCTTTACGTATAAATTTCATTGACGTTATAGTTTTTTAATCTCCTTGTGCAACAAATTACATAAAGTAAATACAGAAATTATTACACGCCTTATTTTTTTCATATATCATTACATAATTTGATGCACCATATATTTTTTATTGCAGAGGACTTTAGTTTCAAGCACGTAAAAGTTTGCAGTTGCAGTTGAAACAGAAATTTTGCAATTGAAACAGAAAAATCGAGTATAATTATGTCATAAAATTTTTTCAGGGTTTTTTTTTTCCAAGCACAAGTTTTTTTTTTTTTTTTTTGCTGTAATTTGCTTTACGTTTTAGAATTAAGCATTTAACGTAAAAGCTAGAAAATATATCATTTAGTAAAATCGTATATATTAAATAATAAAACGAGCAACGACATTATTTTCCTCGATATACAATTTTTAATCAATTTCAAATTGGTTTAATCAGTTTTTTAGTTTGAAAATTATTCTAATTATAACGCTATACAGGATTTTAGAAATTCATTAATTTTTTAATTTTCATAATGGAAAAATTTCGTATGTTTGTTAATGACTGTCAAAGAAGATGTATACATCTTAAAACACTGAATTTTATAACCCCTTTTGAAAGATATTTAATGAAATTTGCTTTTCATGCATGAAATACGTATGTATATAGAATCCGTAACATGCATAATACGAACATTTCCATTCAAATAGTTAATGCTGATATAGTAAAATTAATCCAAAATGTACAGACTCAAATCAAGATCTAGGTGTTAAGAATATTGAAAATGAAACTCAAAGAAAGATATCCGCAAAGTTCTCTTCACTTCAATAGCTTTATTGTTTAACTTTCTATCCCATATCTTAAATCATCATTTTTTCCGAATTTAAAACAGATCTAAAAAATTTATTTTTCAAATAAATTTCATTTCGAAAGTGACTAAAGATAAAATCAGATGTATAAGATTTCAGAAGAAATGGCTTACTTACTAACCTGTAGTGAGTTCTGTCAGGATGAGCATATAAACACATACAGTGGATATGTAATCAAACGCTTTCTTCAGTGCACTAAAAGAGCCAAACAGACTGACAGCTAATATGCAGCACATATTCAGCAATGTAGCTAGTATATCGTAAAGAATATATAATCATAAGTTGTAAAGATACAGCATGGTTATTCGAGCACTTTCTACATACATTTATATAACCTCGCACCAGGCCTTTACACAAAATAAAATTACGGTAATTTTACGAGATGCGGATTACTAGCACCACAAAGTGACAACAACTGGAATAAAAAGCATGTTAAAGTTATAATAACACAAATTTGAAGAAAACATTCCTTTAACACATTTCTAAAAATGCTAACAGTGAAAAATAAATTTGATTTTTTCCAATATCATTATATGTCCAAGGTATGAGTCAATACTGAATATTCATATAAACCATAAACAAGAAATATGAAATACATTTCAGGCAACAACGAATTGCTTTTACTGAGGATGAAACAAATTTTGATATTTCCCCATCGGTAAAAGTGCTTACATGGTTGATAGGTTAGCTAAACATGGCAAAATAAGCAAGGGTAGCTTGTCCTGGAAGACATACTTTGATTGAGATGTTTTACTTATTATGCATTCAGCGGTGTTATCTACTCAGCAGCTGGAGGTGTTTCAATTTCATAGTAAAACTGTTAATATTAAAAATAAAAATAGCATTAAAAATAAATGATTAATTGTGAAATTTACTTAAATAATTCGGCAATTTTTTTTAAATATATGTTTTCAAAACTCAAAAAATTTCTCAGATCATAACATTATTTCATTACCGATTCCAATTATATCAACCACCTACAGACAGATTTACAAACAAAATTAATTCTGTTGGTTATAGACGCATTCATTAAATATAATTTTTTCAAGGCTACCTTACATTCCCAACACTCCCTTAATGTCCTTTTGATATTTTATATAGCATATTGTTTGGATGTTCTTTCATCATAATTTCGTTGATAATGTGTTAAACGTGTTGCTTAAGAATAAAGCTTGTTGTTTTAAAATGATATCCAATTTTTTTCAAAGATTTTTGTCATTTTTAGAATCACATGACGGAAGATATTCGCTGCACATAATTTTAAAGAAAAATAAGTTTGTATTTATGAAGAAAGAATCACAATACGAAAAAAGTAAGGACTAGTAATGAAAAATGAAATATTTGCGTAAAATTTAGTGCACACTATCAATCATTTAAAAGCAAAACGTATCTATCATGTAAAGACGATCAAAGTAAATTTAGATTAAATTATAAATTTTTCACACACGTACATTTCGCACTAATAAAATTATAAAATTTTGTAAAAATGACTATATTTTTGCATGAACGCATTTTTGCACATTTTACGACACCGAACAAAGCATTGCTAGGAATAACAGACGGCAAATTTCTTTGGGATCAACTTTTTATATAAAACAATTAATTAAAAGCTAACTACAAAATTTACCAACTTTATGCATATTCAGAGCCCCCTCTGTTAACCAATGAAGTGGGTTATAAACGAAATATAAAACAAGACTAAGCAGTATTAAAAATCAAATTTTCTTTATACTATCACATTTATCCATCATAAAAACAATAACTTTTACGTAGAGAGATGAAAAGTGGAATTTCATGAATTCGTCAAAATTTAAAAATCATAATATCTTAAGATCTATTTAGACGCCTTAAGACTGCATTTAATGTTAGCTAAATAGTTGCATCTATTAGCCTTATTAAAGTTGGTCTTGAATAGATATTAAAAAACATATATACATTTGCAACATACATATTAAAGAAAGAACAAACAGCAGAGATCATTAATGGGCATGAGTGGAAGCTACACTTAGCTCAAACTTATTCAGTAAAAAATTATACCCATTGTAAAATAAAACATATATTTTGAGTGGACATCCCTATATATTAAAATATGTATAAAAATGTAATTAGAAGTTTCTTAATGAATATACGAATGGATATTTCTTTGGTAAAGTTGTCCAATAAACAACAAATACACGCATCTAATATCACAATCCTATGATCGACCAAACACTGTTGCGATCGAGTGTCAGAGTATCTGTTGGAAAAATAGCTGCGATAATAAAAAAGTCAAAATTGATGAAACTAAGAAAAAAGCTTGTTTTCTTACTCTTCATTAACAACATCTCAGAATACTGATCGGTTCCGACAACATTCGAAACACGGCACGTGTAGTTTCCGTTGTGATTTGGTCCTAAGTTTGTGATTGCCAAATTCGAAGTATAGTCGTCCATTTTTCTCATCACAACTGTGCTGCTATCGGTGATCTCTCGACCGTCCTTGAACCAGGTAAACTGGAACGGAGGATCTCCATCAATGACTGTACAGAACACAGAAATTCTTTTGCCACTTTTCAATACTCCAGAAAAGTGAAATGGTTTAATTTCTGCCTTACTGTCACCTGCAAAATCATTAAATTTTAAATACATTTTCATTTACAATAAATATTTATTAAATAGAAGTACGGTTAATTAATTCTTTTGCAAGTACCCTGCATTAAGATTACTAGATAATTGTTCTAGATATGTTGTGACTCACCGAAGTTTTGCAAAAATTCCGAGAGACTATTTAATCATATTTTAAGTATATATTAGAAAGCAATTATATTAATATCAGGGCATTCAAAATTTGAAATTTAAAGCAAATATTATGAGCTCCTTTGTAAGTTCCTGTTAATGGTTAGATGCACTTAAGTACAAGTTTAATAATCATTCGAGGTTAGTCATATAATTTTTAATGTTTAGAAAGACCTTTAAGCTTATAACTTATTTATCATAGTAAAATGGAAGAAAAAATATACTGCTGTCCATTAAAATTGCTACACCATGAAAGGGAATGCTACAAACGTCAAATAACCTAATACACGCTAAGGTGTTACATGCTGGTATGTACAAATGATTAGCATTCCAGCATAAAGCAGGTATGAGTAATGCCATTTATAGTACGTATAAATGAGAAGATTGCACAACGAGTTGGAATCGCATTCCAACGTCGATTGTTTGTGTAAAAAGTCATATTATACCTCGAATAAGAAATGGACATTCCCATCAACACATACAGGAAATAAACCGTGGCTGGATCTTGGATTAATGTAATTGCGGTTTACCACTCTGCGACATTGCTGACAGTGTTGGTTAAGCTCCCATAATTGCTAATGAATTTAAAATCGATGGGTCCGCAATGGTATACTGAAAGCCATGCAGGATCTCAGTGGTCCGGAACACTAACCCCAGACATTTTATCCTCTCAGCGTTGCAGGATCATATGCCCACGTCATGTACCCCGATTCAGGAATTTGGTTCGTGCGCAGAACGATTAAGTGTCTGCACGGACAGTGCGACGACGTCTGCAACACCACGGGTTGTCAGCCCAGCAACCATTGTTGAGGCTTCCATTGACGCTGCAGCAGAGACAGATGTGCCTACAATGGTGCAAAGAACGATGAGTCTGGACAGTGCTTCCCCGTCTTCCAGATGAATCCGATCCTGCATACAGCATCATCATGAACGTGGTCATGGAGGACATCATGGAGGCAACAAGGAGAACGAACATTGCCATTTTGCATTTATCATTGTCATTCCAATCCAGGCACCGCTGGTATGAGATGCCATTGGGTACACATTTCGGTCACCACTTGCTCGCCTAGCCGGTAATCTGGACAGTCGCCGTCACATTCTGACGAGTGAAAGCTCGTGGCTGTGCCCTATCTTCGAGGGCTGCATGACACCATTTTTCAACAAGATAATGCACGACCGCGTGCTACCGATGCTATTCTAATACACAGAGTATTCAACTATTAGCTAATCAGCTCGTTTTCCACATCTCTCTTCCATTCAGAATATTTGATCATGGCTCGCAAAGAAACTGGCACACCTTCATTCGTTAGTCAATAAGACTGATAAACTCTGGCATAGAGTTGAAGCAACATGGCATGAAATACTCACATCTGTCATCTAAGCTGAAAATCGACTCGATACCGATTATGGCAGTTGTTGCTGCCAGAGGTGGTAGCTCTGTGTACTGAATTCTATACACTGCATACCTAAAGCCACCTGCAAATGTAACCATGTCTTACTCTCATTATACTATACAATAAGATTCTGCTCTTTGCTTTCATTGCTGACGTAGAAATTTTAATGGCAAGCAGGATAGAAAAATTTCAATTTAAAAATAAATGAAAATCATAAGCCATCATCTACAAAAGGCAATACAGGCTTATAGCAAAGTAAACAAAAGTAAACTGTTGCAGCGCACTTCTTAGATTCGAGAAGATTAGATTAGATTCTTCTTGAAACAAAAATAAACTGCTGCAGCGTACTTCTTAGATTTGAAATTTGTTTAGCACAAGGACCTCATCTACATACTGAGATAATCAAATAGCATATCTTGATTAATTAAAGAAGAATAAGAGTCCATTGATATAGAAACTCAGAGCAAGGCTCTTCATCTAGGCGTAAGACGATTTTAGTGAGAGTCGTAAATGAGAGTTGTGAGAGTTCTCCATTTGAATCGGCATAAAGAATATAAGACAAAGTGAAGAAAAATGTTCTTTACGTATATTAACAAAAAATAATATAAGTAAAAAACAAAAAATAATCTGAAATATATATCACGTATATTATTCCAGATTATTGTTTTGTTCTGAAAACCTATGCGAAGTCTTCTGTACTTTTATTCGAAGATACGATAATAACTTAGCTCTCTAATTTCAGAAGAATAACAGTTGGTCGTCTCTTGAAAAGAGCAATAATGATAGCATCGGCAGAATGAGTAAGATAATTACAAATAATGAAATTCTTAAAATACCAACTCTATTGAAGGTGCAGAAGATACGTTGCGGAAAATCCATAAGGTATATTTGGCTAAAAATTGAGGAGGACTTGTGCGGTACTTAGTGCACTAGACCCGTTTATTGTAACTCAAAAAGTACCTTTAACTTCGATATTTAATCTCTTTTTATGATCATGTAGACTTGCGAATGTAATGGTTTCAAAGTATGAGGAAAGTGCTGCTAAAAGAAGGAATTATTGGCAAGGAAAAATTCGAATATTTTACATTGTTAAGGAAATCTTTCTTCTTTATTCTCAAGTTGGGGCTGATATTTCTTTCTTACATGATTGGTAAAACATCAAATAAATTTTGGATGACCTAATTTTTCTATAAGGTGAAATTCTAATAATTGTGAAATTATATTAAATGCAGTATGGAGTTTATCGCATTACTATATCTTTTTACTGTAACATATGCGTAGTTTCGCATCCAGAAGCTCGATTTCGACTCCAGAAGCTCTCAAATACTAGAGAAAGTTGGTTCCAAGAATTTCGTTGCACACTTTTCTTAAGTTGATGGGTTAAAGATTTCGTCAAACTCAATTTTATGTTTAAAGAGCTATCCTATAGATAATTATATCAATCTGCGTAATTAATATGTCAGTTAAGATTATTATAAAATGACTGTCGTCAAACACACTGAAAACAACATCGTTGAAACATTTAGTTACGTACTTTCCACGTCCACAAAATTATCCAATGAACTAAATACCACATTAAAATTCTCTTACGCTTGTTTCAAATTTAATTTGCTGTAGATGAAAATATTAGCTAAATATCTGAAACAAAGAACTTTCTTCATTTTATAGCGTAAATGACAAAATTCATCTCTCATAACATAGGGCAGTGTTATAATTTTTAGAAATTTCGTCACTCACGTAATCTATGCTCAGTCAATTCTCGCTACACTAATTGCGCAGAGGAACTGCAAAACAGATCATTGCTCAGAAGGTGAATTAAAAATTGTCTTCTTCAGTTCTTAATTTCACTAATTCTTATACAGGCGTTGTTCTATATTTCCCAAATTCACCGAAATTCCAGTATCCGAGCTGGATAAGCTTTTGCTTACAGAAACAATGCTCTCCACCCTCCTCTTCTTTAACCTCATAATACTTCCACCCAACAAAATGTTGTTCAAAGTAATAACTATATCAGTCCGCTCAACTATAATTCTAACCCAAATATTAATATTCAAAATAAAGGTGATATAAGTGGTGCGCTAAAAATATTTAAGGGAATCTTCCTCTCGGCGCTCTATATCTGACACCAAAAACAAATTCTCTAATTAATCTAAAAGTCAAATAACAAAAATCAGCGTTATATTTGCAAGCTTTTACAGGACTAGTTTCGATGGTTTTACCGAATCATCATCCTTAGCTGACAAAAATCAGCGTTATATTTGCAAATTTTTACAGGACTAATTTCGATGGTTTTACCGAACCATCATCCTCAGCTTTACCGAACCTCAACCTCTTGCTGTTTGACTTCTAGATTAATACTTGTTCAGCGTGTTATTCTATCTTAAACTCTCTGATATTAAAAAAAATGAAGATCCATTCGATAACATGCTTTTATTACTCCAAATATCTTAAGAAATTGTAAGTGCTCAGTCATAAGGAGCATTCACAAAAGTATCATGTGAAATGTACGTTCGTAATCATTTATTATTAATGAAAATTATTTTTGCAAGGTTGAGCAAACGTATTCGCTACTTCTGATACATAAATCCTTCCTTGATCTTATTCTGTGGCTGTCATTTAAATGGTCGCATTCGTAATTAGTTTTGCAGTTTTGAGTGAACGTTCACTAGAATAAAAGTATAATACCTCCGCATTTTATTTCAATAATTCGATCTTAATTCGGTAAGTTTATGAATATGTTTGGCATCCATATTAATTACAGTTTATTTTGTAAAATCTAGTCTTTCGTTTAGTCTTTGGAAATTTGCATTCATTTTTAATATTGTAGCAAATATGTTGAAGAAAAATGTTTAAATGTCTTTCATTGATTTACAATCTATTTAAATTATCATTTCGTGATATCTATTTAATTTGTCAATCTATTTAAATTGTCATTTATTAAAGAATAACTTAGAAATCTGTAGGTGCTGTTGCACCAAAATTATTTACAGCTTATTCCACAGTACTTTTGTAAATTTCTTAAAATTTATTTGAGTATAAGATAAGATATAAGCTGAAGAAAAGAAAGCATAATGGTTAGAAGCAAGTTCCTATAGTTAAAAATTAATAAAATAAAGACAAACAAAAGATATCTGTTTCTCTTATTTCTCAAAATACTTTTTGTAGATTCATTAAAGAGTTAAATTTTCATCTTTAAGGAAGAGTTAATGTTTTTCAAATATGAAGAAGAACGAAAAAGGTTGCGTTTATTTTGCGTTTCTGATATGTATTATGAATTCTTATGTGAAATATTTTTCTTTAGATTAGATTTTTTTCTGGATGCCTGTGGTAAACCATCAAGTATATTTCAATTTCGTATTCAACCTTCCGATCAACTTCTTAAATTTTATCCTTGCTTTTATAGCGAGTTGTATATTGTTAATATTGCTCTGTGTCTCAGGCTATATCCATCAAATTGATGCAATATAAGAATCGAAAAAGAAATTTCTTCTGTGTTCATGGACCTATCACCTCTTTTAACATTTGCACATACTTTTCTTAATTATTATGAGCTGACAGATGTCATAATTTTAATTATATTAATCATTATCCAATCAAAATTTATTACGCATAAACATTTGCTTAAGGCATCTGTTACGAATAATCATCAGAGTCTAACAGTTTCATATATTGCCAAAACGGAAATTTTTCAGAGTTTTATTAATAGACCAGAACTAAAATGCTATCTTATGCCTTAATATCTTAACTTCTTTCATGCTGAAATAAAATTAATCCAATAAATTTTACGATGTTCAATTTTACAGATCAAAATATCAAATCAACTATAGGCAAGCATTTCAATATAAGCTGCTAAAATTTATTATGTGTGATGACTTGTTTATGAAAATCTACTCAGAATATTGTACCACATAACTACTAAATATAAACTATTGTGTATTCCAAAGTTTCAGGAAAAACGAAGAAAATAGGCATTAGGTACATGGAGACATGAGTACTTCCGAATCTACACGAACAGCCTACAGTTTTACAAATTTTGTAATTTACTAAATGACAATTTTACAGAATCAAAATTTAGTGCCTTTTAAAAGTTTTTACCAACCTGCAAATAATTTTAAATATTAATTAATCTTTGATCCCTCCATTTAACTCTAAAATTCTAATTGCCGAGATTTCTCTGATTTCGACTATAATCTATGGTCACGATAAAAATGCGTTTGACTGTTAAAAGAGTTAAAAAAATTCAAAATTTTAGTAATCTTTAACCTATGTAAAGTAATATTAAGGAGATTTTTAAAACAGAAAACAAGACTTGAATGTGCAAGTATTAAAATATTTGAAGATAAAACTTACCTGCTAGTCCGTATACCGTAGCAAAATACAGGGACAAGCGTATACCCAGCACCAAAGCTTGGGTGAAATTCATATTTTCAAGTTTGATCTGTAGAAGAAAAGAAATCCCATTCAAATAAATTTTTATCTTTCTAGGATATAATTAAGAAGTTGAAAGAGCGAATACAAAATTTACCATGTAATTACTGCAGCCAACTGTGGTTGATCGCGTAATGACGCTATCATAGAACTGTATCACATAGAGAAGAATCACCATGACGTTAAGGATGCTAGCGCCACATAGTGTTGAAGAAATGAGATAAAACAAATCTGACAATTTGTTACATATCATATTTTGAAATGGCAATAGCTTTCTTTCAATATTTAGACTACAAACTATTATTACATAATCGAAAGCATGAACAGCTGATTATTTTAAATGAATGTTTACAATATTTTTAATGGATGTGCAGGAATTCTGAGAATTTAGATAATTGTAATTTCTATTTGAGTGAAGAACGTGCATTTTTCTGCGCAGGAAGTATTTCAGGGAAATAATAAATAAAATATAGTATAAAAAGAAAATTTTAACCAAATTATTAGAAAAGTTCCAAAACCAGGATGTTTTTTGGAAGGAAGCCTATATTTTCATATAATTTCATTTATTAAAAAAATTTTAATTAAAATTAATGTAATCCGAAATAAAGTGTACAAATATCAAAATTTAAAATTGGTGTAAAATCAAATCAAAGAAATTATTCAAATTTGTATTATATAGTAACGATTAAAAGAGGCTGTTTTATATTCTTCTTAAATCATTGACAGAAATTAATTGCATTTCAATTCACGTTTCTGAGTTCTTAAATTCTGCAAGTAAATCTATATTGTACAATAAATTTTGCATATATATTCACAAAACTCATGTTGCTATCGAAAAGCATAAAACTCTGAATACAACACTTACAAGTTTCAAACATTGTTCTTGTTTTAATGATCGGCATTAAAAATTTCCAAATTTCCTTGGAAAAATATACCAGTATCTAAGAAAAACAAATTTACTTAATTCATCTTCAATAAAAGTTTAAATTTAAGGTACCGAATATCGAACATTGTTTCTTTATAAAAGACCGAAAATATACATATAATCCAGCATTGGATCCCACATAATAATGGAACCATTACTTAGTCTATATATTACGAAGCAAATGTTAAATGAACAACGTCACTAGTAAAAACGGAAAAAAGAAAAAAAATCAAAATAATAGAAAAAAATGTACCGTCTACAGCTACCTTTCATAAGCAAGGCATCAGAGTGAGCCGCGCTTCCGTACTGATTGCTAACTTTACAAGTGTAATTTCCATTGCTTTCGGGGCTGAGTTTCTTGATAGATAAAACAGAGTTGAAATCGTCCACAATCTTCGTTGAAAGGACATTATTTGAGTGAATCTCGACACCATCTTTGGACCAAGAAAACGTAAAAGGTGGTTCTCCATCGATGACAGCGCAAGTGACTGAAGACCTCATGCCCAAACGCAAGTCTCCAGAAAATTGGAATGATTTTATTTTCGGTTTAGAATCATCTGAAAATATAGAATCTACATGAAGATAATACTTACAGAATTCAAGCAAATGATTTAAATAAAAATAAGTCATTGTAAAAAGCAAGACAAAATGAATTTTATACATCTCCGAATGCCATTCGCAACATACGAATAAGAATTTTAACATTAAATTAGGACTAACGCATAACTAAAATTCTATTTAGAGTTTTAAAATCTTTATCAATATTTTAGATGCCATTCGACTATAGCAGTTATAAGAAAATTTGTATTTTCATCAGTGAACGGAAATTTCATATCGTACTATTTCAGTTGCAAGATGTTCCTCGAATGCCTCAGGCAGAGTTTAAAGAATTGTATTCTTGTGCCTGAAGGTAATCAAGCCTGCATCAAGAAAGAAATACGTGCAGCGTATAGTCGTTATAATGTACACAATCGTCAATAGTTAAATCATTACTTTCCCTCTCTGGTGTTTCATTAGATTAGTTCTCTGATGTTGTGCAGACGTAGTAACTTCGATTTCACTACAGATTATCGTTTTCTAAATTCGAGATAAGAACATGTACGTATGTTCCTCTAGTTTCTATCTACTTTTCAAGCGTTAATTACATAACAACCTGGTTTTTATTCAAGGTATTGTAAATGGAATGAAAAATTGATGTTACCGAGCCTTGTTGGAAATCCTTTGGATGTTATTCGCATTAGTCTAAGGATTTTCAACTGAACAATTTGATGTTCTGGATAATGCGAACAAAAGAAAAAGCTTGAGTTTTTTTTCTGTCACTTGAATAATCTTCAGCATGTAAACAAAATGGGGTCTTCATTTTATGGAGTAATTTTTCAACTTTGAGTCGACTAACTGCTCAGTTATATGGATCAAACAACGTCTTATTTTCGCTTTCATTAGAGCTATCTAATAATTCATTGGAGCTATCTAGTAATTCATTGGAGCTGCCTAATGTGTTTAAAATTATTTAAATCTTAATCTTTCGTGACATAATGTACTTTTAAAACAAAGCAATTTTTATGGGTAGCTGTAGGTTTAACCAGATGATGCAACTCATTAAATTAATTAATTTATTAAACTTTTCCTTTAATTATTTTAATAACAGCAATAAGCAAAGAAACAATTTTTCTAACTCAGGGAGTTATGAAAATGAATTTATCACAGTTCTTGACATTTTTATTAAAATCAATGTATTTAAATACAAGGTAGAATAAATTTTAGTAATACATAATGAAGTAGCTTTATACTTTGCCTTATGCTTTGCTCTTAGTTAATAAATGGCAGTCTAGCAGATGACAGTCAACTAACTGCATATTAGTTTTATTATTCTCATGTTAGATCTTTCAAAATACCCTTTATTTATAACCAAAACTTTTGCACAGTTTTAAACTTGGGCAAAAATGACAAAAATTAAAAATGTCACAAATTTTGTGGGAATATAGCAAAAGAAACCAATCGTAATTTTCCTTTAAGACTTGCTTTTTTTAACCGTAAAATAATAATAATCTGCGACAAGCAAAAATTTGCGTTTCATTTAGATAAAATAAAACAAATAATTTTGCCTTTGTCTTCAGCAAGAATTTTAATATACTTAATTCCGTTTCTTTTTGCTAATTTTTAATGTTTGCTGGTTGTAATAAGCGGCTTAAAATTTCATAAAAAACTATTTTGCTCTTGCGGTGCGTAAGGTTTTCCAATGTGAAAAATGTTGCATGCATGCAATAACTATTTTCGCTAGGTTAATGTCAGTTACCATATTTCACGAACTTTATTGAAATGATCCGAAAGCGTAGAGTAAAACTCAGGTAGAAGAATCACTTACATTACAAATATATCACTACAATTTAGTAGCACTTTACATATTATCCATGTATTAGTAACAATATAATGTGTTGCACAGTCTGTTTTAAGAGTAGTTTTAAGAGTAGTTACCATCACAGTTGTTTCAAAATAATGATTACTCTTTAGCTTGTTTAAGACTAAAAGCAGAGAAAATTCAAAATTTGTAAATCTTTCAGATGAAACAAATTTTCCATCTTTATACATTCACATAAAAATTACTCAATAAATTTTAAGTAAATAAAATATGCGTCCAACTTTTATTAAAATTACGATAAAAATTATTTTCAACTCAGACTTGAAGCAGATGCCGTACTAATTAGCCACATAAAATAAGCGAAAACTCAAATGATGTAAAATTCATGATTTCACACGTAAGAACTTACCTGCGAATAGTACAGCAATAGCTTCTATGAGAATAAACAACTGAAGCCATTCATATATCCTCGCACAAAACATGATTCTAACGTCTAACGAAATTATTCAAACCTGTGAATGAGAAATTCTCGTAAGAAAATCAATCTTTAAGGTATTTATTATAAAACAATTCACCATGAGTTATTTATGACTTACCAAAAGCATAATCCTTGAATCTAGATATGCTGCTGAAACAAAGTGAGTCATGGCAGTCAGCTACTGAAAATGGTCATCCACTTGAACGGCATACTAGCGCCACACAGTGACAAAATTTGAGATTATAAACGATTAAAATGAAAAAAGAAATTAAGTTCAAAGACTTACAATGAAATGTAGTTTAAGAACCCGTTTTGTGATATTTAGATCTACATAAGTAAGCAAAATATAATTATTTCCTTTAGGTCTCTGTTTTCTCGTCAGAAATACACAAGATGATGCAGATCTCAGGAGAGACAACCACAAATGTTTTTCAACATTATTCATTGCAATAATGCATAGTAAACGATCTATTGTTTCATCAAGATCAACAATTATAAACTCAATTTTGTAATAAAATGCCTTTTATGTAAAATGTAAAATTACTTTTAGAAAAATTCTGTATCAGAAATACTCAATATTTTATAGTACAAAAATGTGTTTTTTGCCAATACTTACGTTTCTATGATTAAGATCAATGATCCTTTACACATGGAAAATTTCTGTTTACTCAATAGCTGCAAATTAAGCATGTATAAGATTTTCGGGGAAGCTGACTATATGTTTTATTAAGCATGGACGCTACAAATGTATTTCTAGTTGCATTGTTTGTCAGTGTATGATACAGCATTTCAAGAAAATAGTTTCAGGTGTAAGTTAATGGATCTGTAATGAACTACTGAAAAGAAAAAATAATAAGAAGGTGCTTTTTTTTAAGAATCAGTTATCTGATATGCTTATATGTTTTGGTGATTTTAAACCACAAATTCTGACGATGTGAAATTTGCCTGATATTTGAACCTACAGCGTTCCAAGCTTGCAGTATTAGTCCCTGTTACCTATCAGATACCAAGATGCGTAATCGATTCGATTATTTCCTATTTTAAAATAGAACTCGAAACTATGATCTTGACAATATCATCCGCTGAAGCGTCCGAATATTACCTTATGCTTTCTTATAATATTTACCGCTTTTGTTTCGTTTGAATAGTAGCAAGCATAATTTAGATTTGAATATATAAGAAACAAGCGTACTAATGAAAACCCTTTGCAATAATTATTTCATATTAGATTTTTAAGCACGTAAAATTTAACTGGAATAGACTTTATTTATAGAGAACTTGAGATTGGTCATGTGGCATAAAATATCAAAATATCAAGAGCTGTATACCATTACGTTACATGTAGATATTGAAATCTGCGCAAATATTTCTTCCCACTGTAGCATTCATTATACATGAAATCGCATAGAGCTGAATAATATGAATTTAGTAACTTAAAAATATTAAGAAACGGTAAGCACGCGCTTTCATTCTTCTATTTTTCATTCCGCTTTCTGATAGCGCATTAAAACAAATTTATGCGATTTTTGAAGTAATTTTGTTAAAGGTACGATACAAAAACCACAAAACACAATAGTAACAATACTTAGAGTTAAAATAACGCTCCGAAGAACGATTATTTTAGAAATCAAACAGCAAGACTCAGCGTTATATCTTGGAAAATTTGCAAATATAACTCTGATTTTGTTGTTTGAAACAAAATCAGAGTTATATTTGCAAAATTATAACTCTGATAGAATCATAAAATACTATATAATATAATCATAAAATACTTATAGAACATTGTCAAATATAGCGAAAATGGAACGAATTTACTAATTTGTACTAGGATAATGTATAACACGTATGTAATACATATTTTTATATCTAATTAATTACATGGTACCTTTTGTGTTTCTGGACGTTTATGTATTTTATATGTTTTGTAACATCGGCTCACATTGAGCATCAAATTTGAGAATAGAAGTGCCAACTTAAAGTATATAATCAAGGCAAAGTTATTTTGAAATTTATACTCCTCTTTAAAGAATAATTTGCGTTTAATGATAAGAGGGCAAAGAAGTCTGTTAATGTGAAGCAATGGTTCAACTAAACATTTGAAAAAAAATTACTGTGGATTTGACAAACAGAAGCTTTCTCAAAGTACCAAAGAAAACGTTACTTACATTGCAACTCTAATTAAATATTATACTGAACGTCTAATCATCTTAATCGTGTATTTAAAAAATTGTTTGAAAAAAACCTTATATTTATATTATTGAACATCATCGAAGTGATGTGCTGTTTTAGTTGTCGTAGATACTGTTCATTGTCAACTGAGCAGTTTTGATGGGCTTCTGGTGACCTTAGCAAAAGTAACTGCAATTATTTTCAATACAGTTTTGTTATAAAGATTTAATCTGATAAGAAATCTCGTTTGAACTTAAAAATCATACAAAGGAAAGAAAACTAAATGTGCTGGATCATGTAATGCTTTAGAGCAGAGCTTTACAAGGACGTAATGATACCCATATTGTGTAAACACTGAACTTTCATAGAAAAGTACAATTCTTAATTAATTTTCATAAATATTAGTAATGAATAAATCTTTAGATTACAACAGTGCCGTAAGAGGACATCAATGAATGGATATCACTCATTCAAAGAAGAAGCATAAAAGAAGTCTTACTCTTCATTAACAGCATACCGGACTGCTGGTCCATACCAGCTCCATTTGAGACGCGGCAGGTGTAGTTTCCGTTATGTTCTGAACCCAGATTTATAATGGCTAGATTCGAAGTGTAGTCGTCAATTTGTCTTATCATCAGAGAATTACTTTCTATGACTTCATCTCCATCTTTAAGCCAGGAGAATTTGAAAGGAGGATTTCCGTCTGTTACAGCACATATCACAGACGTTCTTTTACCAGCTTTCAAAATTCCAGAAAAATGGAATGGCTTAACCTCCGGTTTAGTGAAAGCTAAAATCATAAAATTAAAATTGAATTTTTCTTATCAAAGAGAGAAAAATCAGCAAAAGCTTTGAAAAATAACCTATCCAACAACTTACGCTCAGGTTTGTTAATAGTAAATTCTTCATTATCTACACAAAGAAATGAGAAACGCTTCAAGAAATTATAAATAAGTTAGTCAACATGTATTCTAGCTTCGCTATACTTTTCTGATTTTTAATTACTACTCAATCAGTTACGAGTTAAAGAGATTTTATGCAATATTTGTACGCGTTTCATTAAACATTCCGAGATATTAAAGAGCCAGATTACAACATATTCATAATTAAATTATATTTAAAGATTCTGTTAATTATAATTTACTACAATTCCCTTCAGTATCCGCTTTCTGATTTTTAATCATCAAATCATTAAACAGTATTTTAATTCACTATTAGTATTTTAGCAGCAATAAAATTTCAGTTAATATATCAATCTTTAAATGGAAGTTCATATATTTACAGAAGTTCAATAGATTATTTATTGCTTTTTATAAATTAGTCGCAAAACCACGCTGTGAAAACTAACCAGTAAAATATGCAATATTTTTTGTATAATATTATTGATTTTCAGCAAAGCACAAACATAATATAGAGCTACTTATGTTAGTAGCTCCGTGATACCATTAATACAAGAAAAAAATTGAGATTATATTAAGCAAGCACTGACATTAACAAGCATACCAGTAAGTCCGAATAGATAGATAGGTCAATAGATACCGGTAAGTCAAAAAAACACTTCATGTATCTTATCACATAGAAAATATATTTCTTATAAAGTATGTAGCATAAGCATATGTTGTGTAAATATATGAATGTTAAAACATATTTATGCAATTAGAATAATTATTTCATTCAGTAGTGTTTCGAACAAGGTATTGTTTTGCAGACGTAGCATCTTGAAAATAGTACTCGTAAGCAAATGTTCATTCCTAAGACATCGCTTCACTTACGTCGCCAAGAAACAGTAAAACTGTATTGCAAGAATTTTATATTCGTTTAATATATTAAAACACCTATGGCAAGTACCTGTAATATCATTGAAAGGTTCTTAACTTTATTTGATATTAAATTTCTCTTATTACGCTTAACATCATATTAAACAAACTTAAATAGAAAGATTAAAAAAACATTTGAAGAATTACGTTAAAACTGATTTACTGAGAAGTAAATTAATATCGTTTAATAATCCCAAATATCGCATTAAAGGAGAAAATTTCATTTAAATATACTAATACTGATTTAAGGAGTTGCTACTTACCTGAGGAAATTATCGCAGCAAAATGAAAAAGAGTTATGGTTTGAATTATGCAGCTCATTGTTAACAACTTGTTGCTGAGTAGCATGCTTTTTAAAATAATGTCCAAAATGGATAATGCCACACCCCTATATTTTAAAATACAGAGTTACAAAGCAATTAAAACAAACAAATCCGGCTTAAAACGTCAGTCTTCTAAAGAAAACTGTTATGGCCTCTATACAGAAGCTTACACTGAAGCGAATATTAGCGCCACATAGTGAGGAAGAATGAAACGAAAAGCACTGAATTAAATGTTTCAGAATGAAAGGGAAAATACAACAAATGAAGGAAATATTTATTTTGTGCACGCATTTAAGAACTTTTCAAAAATATCCTTTTGTTCTTCTTAAAGTAGATATTAAACGGTTATTCTCATTTTAGGATTATATGCAAACATAAACTCCTATATTTATTATTGTT
Organism: Stegodyphus mimosarum; assembly: GCA_000611955.2. NCBI lineage: Eukaryota > Metazoa > Arthropoda > Arachnida > Araneae > Eresidae > Stegodyphus > Stegodyphus mimosarum. The sequence continues at coordinate 440,572 of KK122374.1, forward strand.
TGAAATATAAAGTTCAGAAAAATTTTTCCTTTGATAATTACTTATAAAGAGCCCAGCACAAAATTTGAACAATTTTGCTTGTTGCGAACAAACATAACTTTGCCGTACGTAAAAGCAGCTCCATGACAACATCATTTCAATTTAATGTCACTGAAAAACGCTAAAATTATTTAAAATGTAATGAAATCAAATTTTATAACAAGTAATATGAGTTTTAAATTTACTTACCTTTGCTATTAGATTACCTTCTTATTAGATCACGTAAAAAATTTCAGGCAGTATTTCTTTTCTGTTTACCAGAAGAAAAAGGGAACAGTATTCATGAACAGAATATCAAATAATAACACGTGAAAAATCACCAAAGTATATTGCCTAATGAAACGAAATAATAATTCAGTTTTGAAGTGCCTGTATCAGTACAGGAGTCTTAATTATCATTACATGAAATTTAAAAAAAAACACGTTGAACAGAAAGGACAACTATTAGGTAATCAAATGCATTTCGACAACCATAGCAAATACTTAATCTGCACTTCAAATGAAACTTTCAATATATATGAAGTTTTCAATAAAATAAGAATTAGTTTAATTTATAAAATATTAAAATTTTCTCGGATTATTCATCCATTTTGAGCTGACATTTGATGGCAATATTTAAATTCCAATATGATTCACACTTAAAAAAATAATGTAATAACTGCTAGTTTAATTTTGGAAAGCAGAAATCATGTTTATTTAACAATGAATTATTAAATAAATTCAAAATCACTCTTATTTAGAGTGATTTAATTTAAAGATTGTTAAAAATTAAACAGAAATATATAGAATCAATTCGTATATCGGACAGAATACATCACAGACATAGCTTAGATCAGAAGCTATCTATGAAATCCAAAATTTACATAACGTGTTATATTTTATGTAAAGCAATATGGAAGAAAATATAGATATAGCCAGAATATTAAGCAAGGTAATATTCATAAAATTAGAACAGTTTCATACATTAACTTTTATGTTAATTTTTATTTCAGTATCTGTAATAAACCTGCTGCATTTTCTAAGATGGAAAATAAGTAAATGATTCAGTACAAAGCAACAAACTCAGATTTATGCGATTTAGAACAGGACATAATATTTAAAGTATATAATACAGTGCATTTTATGTATAGAGATTACGGTAAAATAATCGATAGAAATTACGAACTGAATATTTTTTTATACGAATTCAAATTTTAGAATTTATTATCTTTATGAGACTAACAAGAAATTCTCCATTTTAAAATTCAGGAGAAATTTAAAGTGAATCGAATGCACTACGGGTATACAAAATTCTCGCGTACATAAAACAACAGGCGTACAAAAAATTTAAATATAGCTTATTTTACAACTCAAATATAATTCATAGCTTTTACATGAATTGTAATGTCATACACTTCCAAAGAAATTCGTGTAATAACTTTCAAAGAATATTGATTGATTATTGTAAAGAAAGTTCTTAAAGATTCAGAACGCAGCCAGGCATGAAAATGCACCAATAATTTGAACGTCGCTTTGAAATAACATTTCTACCAAATAAAAATGCGCAAATGTAAAATATTAAAATTATAGCGTTAAAAATTCCTAGCATATCTTGGATAGTATATATTGCTAAATCAGAAAGAATGTAATCAACAGCTGATTTTTTACTCCGACCCACATATCCTCATCTTATATGTCAGAATTAGCCAAAACTTCAGTGCAACATAAATTCACTTGGCGACAGAAAGAGCTGCCCAGGAACTTAGCATTCTTATAAAGCAGAAATTTATAGAAATATCACGAACTTCGTTCTAGCCCAATACAATAAAGTAAATATCATAGCAAAATAAAGTCACTCGAATCCTTTTGGCTATCAAATTAACATAAATGTTGTGTTTGCAATGTACATATAAAATGATAACTTTTTTGTTGGCGGAGGGAAGTATTTGTTATGATGTACTCGGCGAAGTAAGCACTGATAATTTCATTACAGAACACTCCCCCCACACATACAACAAACATACTGTTTAATGTCAAAGGCTTAGATTTCGGTCATTCTCGTTTTGCAACATGTCTTTCTCTCTAGGATTACTCATTTCTAGTTTTTTACGTAAAATGAGAGGCAAGAGATTCTTCATTTTGCATGAATGTTTAGAACGTTTACAATTATTAATAACTTTAATATGAGTACAACATTATAAGCAAAAAATTTTTTATATATTGTGTATGATGCCACGTCTATGTATCGAATGCACTATGTTTATATAGTATTGTAATATTCTGTAAAAGATATATTCATAACAGAGACAACTATCAAAACAGACAAAATTAAATAATTTCCTTTTGGCAGACTGAACAACTATCGAAATAATCTTGGAGCACGGAAGCCCTCTTAAGAGAATTAATTGGCTTAATTTCAACATAATTATGAAACTATTTAAATTTTCGCTTTATCTCCTTTATTAAATAAGTTACCAAAAAAGTTACCTCAAATTCATTTTCGTATTAGCTGGTTTAATGCACGCCAGAAAAAATGTAAAATGAATTCAAACAGAAACCAATACTGTAATGTATTGTTTTATAAAAATGTAAGAAATCTTATGTTAATTAACCCGTTATTTATAACTTCAATCTTTACTATAAGTCTTTCCATACTTCACCCCAGAGTCAAATTAGCAGCGAGTATTTAAACTGAGTTTTTGGTTTTGGGACAGAGCGCGTTTCTGTTACCTCGTACGATCTACTTTGTTAGTTTCCTGCTAGCTCTGATAGTTGTAATTATTCCGTTTTGCGTTTTCTCGCTGCCGTCTGATGCTCCGGTAGAGTTAGTGACAGCCAGCTTCCAGTAGTATTTATTTGTCCTTGATTAATGTTCAAATTTAATTTGGATTGTTTATGTTGCATCACCACGAGTTCTGGAAACTGTAGCGCCAGAGAATGCCTTTATGTTCTACATTCTGTCCAAATAAAAAAGGTCATTAAGCTTCTCAAGATTCTGTCTTTGTTTCAGACATAGCGATAATTCGCTTCATGTCAGTTAGAGTGGATTAATTTAGTATTATCAGATCAAATGTAATTTTACAAATATAATTACAATACATAATACATTCGGAGTTCATTTTATCATTGCTATATCCTGCATTTTAAAACAGATTTAATTTAAAATAATCGCAATAAACAGCAGTCTGTGAAAAATTGGCATAGAATTCTAGAAAAAAAAAGTTATACCTTTACTTTCGATCTGCAAAGTTAAATACGAGTAATGTAGCACGAAGTAATATTACCTAGCAAAATTACCTTTCAAAAGCAATGAATCTGATTTCTCATCCACACCTGCAGCGTTGGAGGCACGACAAGTGTAATTGCCGTTGCTTTGTGGGCTGAGTTTCGTTATGATCAAGTTGGATGAGTAGTCGTCGAAAACCGTGATTGTGACATCGGGAGATCCTTTGATTTCAAGTCCATCCTTAAACCAGGTGAAAGTGAAGGGTGGATCGCCGTCGATAACTGCACACATGACGGCAGCTCTCTTACCCACTCCAAGTTCGCCGGAGAAACTGAAGGGCTTTATTTTCGGTTGAGTGTGGACTAAACAAGGAAAAAAATAAAATTAATATAATATGTTTTCAGAACTCCACCTAAAATCATGTAATTGATGCTTAAAATTTTGCCTTTTTAAACGTTTTATTGATTTCTATTAGCATTGTTACAATTTATTATGTGCTGCAAATTTAAAAAGGATATACAAATGCACATACCCCCAGTTATCCATGATATTAAATATGCTATATATATATGTATAATCCGAGGTATGAATACTCCTCAAAAAGACCAGCACATTGTAAAAAAAATTAACTTCTGTATCGTTTTAAAGGTATGACACGCAGCATAATCTAGAGGTTTTATAAAACGCATCGGTTCAAAACGCTCGTGGCACGTACTAGGGGTGAAGTTCTGCCACAAAGGTAAAAAATTACTGCTTAGTTACTTTCGAAGTAATATCCGTTGGAAAACTCAATCTTGCTCTAGCATTTCGATCATTCCTTTGGATATTCCTAAGAAGCTTTAGTAAATGTCGGATTTTCGCTTCTGCCATAGACTGCCCATCATGTCGGCCGTTTAGAGTTGCTTGAATAGTCTAAAAACATTGACGTCATTGAGCATTTTGATAAGGGAGAGTAGCGAAGTCGGATGGTTAGAAGTTTCACAAACAAGGGGCTGTGGCATGACAAGGACGAGTTTCTGATTAAAGACACCCAAGCTTATTCCCTCAAGCCATGGAACAGCCATATTCCCTCAAGCCCAAGCTTATTCCCTCAAGCCATGGAATAGCCATATTCCCTCAAGCCATGGAATAGCCATATTCCCTCAAGCATCGGATGGTTAGTTTCACAAACAAGGGGCTGTGGCATGACAAGGACGAGTTTCTGATTAAAGACACCCAAGCTTATTCCCTCAAGCCATGGAACAGCCATATTCCCTCAAGCCCAAGCTTATTCCCTCAAGCCATGGAATAATAAAAGGTATGGGATCGGCGATACCGCGCCGAACTACAGAAAGATTGTTTTAACTGCACACTTCAATACGATATCTGCTATCAAAGATGATGTACATACAATTTATACATTTTTTTTTCTATAGAAAATACACTAATGCTGACGACTA
>KK122374.1:453135-555225 GCA_000611955.2 Stegodyphus mimosarum
AATGCTTATCCAACGTAGACGCATGTCGTGCTTCAGACGCTACTCCAACAACAGGAATACTTTTGTGTTGTATACTAGCGCCACATAGTGTCATGGAAAAGAATTATATATGGACAGCAGTCGTTAGCTAAATCTGAAAGTTTATTAAGCTTATAATATGGTATTCTTCATCTTCGTATCTTTGAATATTCTGATATTGTGGAATACCTTGAAAATGTTTTCATAATTTCGCAACAAACATATACATCTGCATCTAATCCCATAGTAATGACAACAGTGAGGAAAACATAACATTATTGGATCAGAAAGTATTAAATTTGGATTGAAATATTTGAAGCCGGTCCTCGTACAGACAGCTGCATTACAAATTTAGTTTTACTTTAAAAGTACATTAAATTATGCTCACCCTTGCCTTGACGAACAAATGTGTAAATGCGAACATTATACAAAGGGAAAATGAACACTAAAGCAGTCTTTAATAAATAGCAAAAATTGAAATATATTCAGCCTTAATTAAAAAAGCTCAGCGCCTTTTATTTGCAAGCTTTCTCTTAGTAAGAAATAATACAAGTGAATCCAAACCGAAAACAAAGAATGAAATGTTTTGCTAATAATTTATCTGACATTAATTATTGATTCAGCCACTTAATATCTAGTATACAAAGCAAATTACATATAGTTGTAATATTAATTAATTATTATCATTATATATTTTTCCACATACATTACTTGTTAATTATAATTAACAACACATTTAGAAGAAAACAATAGGCATACTAATAAAGGTTTAATGTAGGTGATTTCAATTTCTGCCAAGGGAAATGACATAACATTTAAAAACAAATTCTTATAAACTATGCTTTGAAATACTTTGCTGAGAGAATTTTAAATGTAATAATTTTATTCCTAAATTCCTGCAAATGAGTTTGCAGATGGCCTATTTATAAATACTGAAATAAAGTTTATATTAAAACAATTTAAAACTGAATGCGTGTTTGAAAAAGAGATAAAACTATGTTGTTCTTTTAAAAATCGTTTGGAAATCGGCGATAAAGTACTGACCATATCAAATCTCAGAAGAAAGAGAATCTTTCTGCACATCAAGATTATTTGAAACTTTCGTAATGTATAAAATGCAGTTTGTACTTCTGGATTTATGTTTCAAATATGATATAAAGTTTTACAACCTTTTCCTTCTTATCAGTTAAGATTTGAAATAAAAATTTATTTAGATAATAGTGGATGCATATTGGTAATAATAAATTCTACTTCTGAAAATTGTTTCTCTGTTGTAAACTGCTGGAAGTAATCCAGCATGAAAACCGATTGATTCATACCTTTCATAGTTAACAAATCAGATTGTTGAGCTTCTCCAGCACCGTTAGTTACGTGACAAGTATAATTTCCATTGTCTTCAGGACGGAGTTTGGTGAATGCCAAATTTGAATTGAACTCGTCTAATCTCCGAAGTGCCAACCTCTCGCTTTCTGAGAGTGGTGCGCCATCTTTTAGCCACCGAAAAGTGAAAGGCGGATCTCCATCTATCACCGAGCAGGTAACAGAGACCCTCTTGCCTGGTTTCAAGCCACCAGAGAAATGGAATGGCTTTATTTCTGGTCTCAAAATTCCTGAAAATAAATATAGTCAATCAGTTTGTCCAAATGGTATCAAAAATAATATTACAGTAATAATGTTATTATAAAGTAAAGGAAGATACATATAATAAGTATTATACCGTAATATAACCTTTTCCTTCTTTCAAAACTGTTGAAGAAGTAAGGATTAAGTATGCAAAAGTAAATTTTGAGTTGCCTGATGAGCAAACTACAAATTAAATGTTAAAAGGAGACGAAAATAACGCTCAAAATTGTCTTACATGTTAGGTTACTACCACACTGGGAGCAGTAATCATAAAAAACAAATCTCTTCGTCAAATTAACACAGGAATCCGTAATGTATGTTTATCTTAAAGTAACAGTTCTTACAACTTTTCAGACATTTTTACCTCAGCGCTTTTAAAACCTTAGCATTTACTGTTGCATATTTTCAGCTGGAGCCTGAAAAAATTTTCAGTTAGCTCTGCAAGAGTTCAAACACATTCGTAGAACTTTAGAGTCTTTCCTCTTTTCTCCCAAAAATGTCTGAGAAATATCAACAGCTTCCCAGCACGCGTCATTTAAAAAAGTCATTTAACTTATCTTAAGTCAAAATTTAAGAAATATTTTCTCCCGCTAACTAGCTAATAGCATGGTATTCATGAACGCAGACCATTTCGACGGGGTATTGACTGTGCTTGCGTAACATGGCTCATCATAAGAATCATGTTTAAAGAAAATTCTGATAAAAAATTTTTAAAAGTAAAAGTTTTTTTAAATAATTACAACTTACCCCTCTTACGGCTAACCCGTAGCTACCCTATATGTAAATGTATTCTTTTACTGATTTTTTAATGACTAAATTATCTTGCAATAAATGTAACTGATAATTTAATCTATTTGGCATTAATTGTATGTAATTGCTAGGAAATGCGACAACTTACAGTGTTTTCACATTCAAGGCGGTGTCAATCACTAACAGATTAAGAGCCGCTGACTTAAATAAATGGCTTACAAACTATATGTTTCCTGTGTGTCAGCTATTATGCATTTCAACAACCTTTCATTTCCTGTGCATAGGAATTTTTAATTCAGATATATTTTGTTTCATACATTGCATTTTGGATTTTGCTCTGTCTTCTTAAAGTGCTTTACTATTTTAAAATTAGAATTTTTACCATATGAAGACAATTTTGATAAAAATATGGCAGCTTCATTTATAGAAAACTCAAGCTTTCTGTAACTTAATATTTATTTTTTCTAGCTTTAACTGTGTCTATACATGTAAAGTAATTTTTAAAAAACATTTAAACACTTTTTATTCGAAAACATTACAATACAAAATAAGTATGTAAAATAACTAGATTTTAAAGCGTAAGATGATTTCAAATAAGTTCCTGACTTCTTCAAGTGTGAATTCTTTTTTCTAAATAAGTAAGCTATTTAGTAATTTATTAAGTAATATTTTATACAAATAATCAACAAGCAAATGCTATACGCATCTTTATTTGCGATCTCAAAAAATCACAAATAAATTATATGAACTGAACTCATCTGAGAATGTTTAAAAATTTCGGTTCAAAGAATAAGAAAAAGAAAAAAAATAAGATAAAGAATAAGAATAGAAATAGATATAGAATAGAAAATATATAACTATAGAATTGAATAGAAATAGATAAGAATAGAAAAAGAATAAAAAAATAATATTTTTGACGATCATTTTTACATTTTCCCTTCTTCTGATACTGAAATCACATTGATTATTACACATAAAAAATGGCTAAAGGAGATTTCTGTGTGTTTAGGCTATTTTGCTTATTAATCTGTAGGAGTACTATACAAGGAAAACAATGAATTATCTACGAAGTAAAGAAAAAACAATGTAGAAATGGAAACTTCATTAATCTAACACTATTTGGGAGGTACAAATATGTTGATAAATTTATATTTATTCCAGTTTGGCTAGCTTAATTTCGGAAAGCAAAAGTTTAAACTTCTATATTAAAACTAAGTTTCTTGAAAACTGAAAATTGCTTTTGAAATATAAGACCATTTTGTTTCAAAAACAGTAAATGAAAATATATTATTCGCCTGAATATAAGACATCCTCATATATATGATGGCCCTACATTTTAAAATATTTTACAATGAAAAATGCTATTGAACATTAAATATTTTAGCATATATTAGTTTGATGTGGTGAAATTATTCTATAATAAAGGCAACTAAATAGTTCAAATGCCATACTTTCAGTTAAAACTAAGCGAAATATTTCCTTTTAATGTAAGAATAAACGGGTAAGTGTAAACATTTTGATATACTTTGATTGTCTGTGCATATAAGGTAAATACAGTTTTCATAAGTGTATTTTATGGAGGAAAATACGACCTACATTTAGACCAGAAGAGTACTATAGTTTATAAACTATAGTTAGTTTAGTTACTACAGTTTATAAATATGCAATAAATTTGAGTCTAAGGTTTCTATAACTTCATTTTGAAAAATGTTAATTTGTTGAAATGTACGAACAATACAATTTGTTTCTCGAATTGCTTTACAATGACAAGCATGTGATGAAGGTGAAACGACACAAATGGCTTCTGTTGCGAATGCGAAAACACTAAATAAGGTTCAGTAACAAAACCTCTACTTAATCTTCCATTAAATTACATTATTTAACCTAAACAGCATTTATGTAACTCAAAATTTCAACTGAAACATTTTCTTCGATTAGCTACATAAAGCAAAGGATAATTAAGAAGGTTTAGATCTGGGATTATAATTTTCTTTCAAACTTTGAGTCTGTATAATATAATCAAAATGAATATAACACCGAAAGACTAAATTTTCTAAATGTTTCATATTCATATGCCTTTATTAAAACAAATCCATACTCACCTGCCGAAAACTTTACTAATTCAATAATTAATGTTGCGCACAAAATGATGCGGACAGCCATAGAAAATCACACTCTAACTTAATGTTTCTCTTTTATCTGTAAAAGTAGAACAAATTTTCAAAATAACGCCAGGTTAAAAGTTTATAGGCACAAATATTATAAGACAAAATCTGTCAACTTACTTCTTGTCTTTTAACTCTCTTTGCCAACACAGTTAGTTTCATAGACAGCGTCTGCGAGCAAAATAATCTCGATTGCCATGTACAGGAAACTAGCGCCACACAGTGCATAAAATTGAAACGAAACGTTATCGATATAAACCTTAGTTACCATAATGCAATACTCCACTTCATAGAAGGCTAACAACCTAAACTCACTTCGAAGCCCACAAGCATGATAAAGAAAAAATTCAATGTCTTACCTTCTTCAATCATTAATTTGTTTCAATTGCGTTGAAGTTTGTTGAAGAAAAACTTCTGCTATTCTACCAAATTAAAAAAAATTATAAGAATAAATTGTTATTCTTAGACAGACAAATGTCCAGTAAAATGACTAAGGTTCATTAGGATAGCCTTAGCTCTAATTTAAACACAGAACTAACATCCTGTCTTGCGTTTACGTAGTCATCGTGTTCAAGTCTTTAAATACAGAGAATGGATTCATTTCTGTATATCTTCGATTTTCATACTTCGTATTTAGTGTAACTAAACGCAATTATTATTTTCTTGATTAGTTAACAAATTCTACCAGTTCTTGCTATGCGTATATGTAAAGACCCAGCGATTAACCAGAGTATCCAAATTAAAACCAAACAGGAAAATACATGATTTTTCTCTTAGCAGTGTAATTTTTAATTGCAACAAAAATACTCTTCTACAGTAGAACAAGTATTTATCATCTGGAGTAAACTTATCGAAAGCTGATCCCACGATTATTTCCATTGATTCGTTGGCAATAGATATGAGAACAATTCAGATCTTATAACTTCCGTCGACTTTTACTCTAAACTTTGCAAATCAGACTTAAAATAGCCTAAATGAAATCTGAAAGGCAATCTTTATCAATAACTTACATTTCACAAACATCGCTAAAGCAAGCAAACGTGAAGTATACTCACCTACCAAACATGAAATGGAATCAAAGTTGTGCATCGGTTAGAATCAGTTATGAATGAGAACATTTCAGAGATCTCAGCTTAAAAAATAAAACAATATATTACAAATATCAATAAATACGTAATGTTTTTAAAGATCTTTGTTTTTAATTTCTTATCGAAGAAGCTTCTGAGTAAATAAAAATCTTCCCACCAAACAGTAAATTTTTTCAAGGAGAAATACGTGTGAAAATGTTTCAAGTACTCTGTTGCTGATAGCTCTGTAGCCTCCGGTATTTGAGATTCTTTTTTATTTAGCTGTTTATAATCAATAACATAATTAAGGGATGGGGGATATTGAAAAGAGTAAAAAGGCTTCTGATTGAATAATTTATCCAAAGTACACAAATATCCGCTATTTGAATCGTCAGTGACATTTTTTAGTGGCCCGTAGTATCGCAGAAGCATCTGTTGTCTATGCTATTTTACAGACTTATCGGCAAAATATTCGTCTTAGAGAAGCTAAACAGTGATTAAATGCAGACTTTTGCAAATAATAAGAATTTTCATTATTATTGTAGCTTAACATTTGAAGATTTATACTCTGCTCTCTAAAGTTTTGATAGGAATTCCTTTCAAAATCGTATGATTAGATTTTCGTCCAAAAACACTATTTCAGGTATGTTATTTACATCATGTAAATATCACTACTGCTACGGCCTCTGCTTTAATCAATAGTCTCACTTTTTCTACTATTAATCACTAGTCATATTTTAGCTACTAAGGCAGAAATTTTAATACAACAAAATATCTACGCTACCGAGATGTCTGTTAAATAAATTTTACAGTTCAAAATCCAGTGATATATAATATTCCTGGAATACTTTGATTCTTGGATTATTACGAATGATATCCTTATTTATCTTTACTTTTAAATTATTTTGCTCATAAGTACATTTCAGAAACATTTACTAGAAAAACATCTACATTCCGATGCTTGGAAACATTTCTAAATTAATGTTAAATTTACTAACATCATATTGATTAAAATTTAAACTGAAGGCTAATAACGGCAACATCGTACTCAGTAGTAATAAAAAAATAAAAATATAGTAGGAGTACAATAATCAGATCGAAAACATCCGTGAATGTTATTGAAAATGACACCAAATTAATGATCGGTATCCAAGTGTGTTAAGATTCAGCATTTAGGCCCCGAAAAAGTTAATACAAGTAAATTCGTTGACACATTTGGAGATAAAATTTGTTCAATTAAATAAAATAAATAATAAAAAAATAAATAAAAAAATAATTTTTAGCATACTTGTCCTTCTTTCAAGAAGTATGCATCATTACGTTTCGATGCGCTACTAAAGGGAGAAGCTTTCACGGCGTACATTTTCTGTCGTTAAATTATTAATAAGATAAATCATTAAAACAGTTTTAAAAATTCACTTGCGTTGTTAACGAATCTTTTCAACATTTCATAAGAAAACAATCTTTCATTTCTTTAAAACTTCGATTGATCTCTTAGAAGCTCAATGAAATAATCTGCAACAATTTCGGATGTATAAATGTATAAATTGAGAGTTTTATGTAACTTATTAATCAGTATAGTACTTAAAAGTATGATCATTTTGTTAAATCGATATATACATTATATTCTTATTTACCTTTCATTAGAAGTACGTCAGACTGTTCATCCTTTCCAGCTGCATTAGTCACTTTGCAAGTGTAATTTCCATTACTGTTCTGATCCAGCTTAGTAATGGCTAGCGTTGAAGTATATTCGTCGACGATTTTTATTGCTAATCCTATGCTTTCACTAATTTTTGTCCCATCTTTCATCCATTCGAAAGTGAACGGAGGATCTCCTTCGACAATGGTACACATCACAGCGGTTCTGGCTCCAGGTCGAACATCATTCGTGAAATGGAAAGGTTTAATCTTCGGTCTTCTCAAACCTGAAAAGTGAAAACTACCATGTATTTCAATAACCTTCTTGAACTATTAACTTAAAAACATTCACTGAAGTTAATTTGGTAGAAAAATAAAAGATTAATAGATGATAAGAATGCCCGTGACCTTCCTTACATTGGAAAGACATCTAAGAAAAATTTCTGCTCATTTTTATTATACTTAAAGAACACCGTGAATTTACCTGCCCCCACCAAATCAACGCCATTCTGCAATGACACTAACTGGCTCGAAGTTTCCAGTCCATCGACATATTCATTCGCTAATGACAGAATTTGCAGCAAAATTAAACTAACTATTTAGCAATAAATAACATCTTCATTGACGTTATACACATGTTAGAAAAACAAAAACAAAGTATGCGATGAGTTTTCTCTTTATGTTTTAATGTAACGGCAAAAACATTTTTTACTTGGAACGCATAAAAATCAACAAACACACGGAATTTAACTCTGTTCCCTTGCCTGCAATAGCTTTTTATTTAAACAATTTTAAGCAGTTAGGATAGTTACATTAATTTAAACATTTTGTTAACTTTTATTTAAGTTATTTTACTCTCATCATATACTAGAGTTCAATTTAAACATGAGCAATCTTTTTTTATCATCGGATATATTAATGAATGTATGTGGATTTATTAATTATGGAAAAACAAAACAAAGCTGGGTGCATTAAGAGATACTTTAGGTTAATTTCTGAGTGGAAACTAGCTTATGTTTATGATACATATGATATACAACCAGCAATGATTAATACATAGTGAAGGATAAAATATCCTTTCTTCCTCGCAATTTAAATTTTTGCTAGCTGTTTAATTTTAAAAGATATTAAGCGCAGTAATTAGAATCCTTGATTTTTCAAATACACAACAGCAAAAGAAAATTGCTGTTTGTTATTTTCATGTTTTATATTTTCCTTGATAATTTTGACTATTCTCTCAACAAAATACTGTTTTACAAATATGTGCAAACCATGTTAAGAGAACAGCTTGAAAAACAGTTTGCAGTAATAGTGCAAAACAGTTTCTAAAACAGAAATAAAAAATTCAGCGTCTGCCAGGAATGAATTAAATGTTTAATTAGTAATTTTTCAATGCATTACAGCACTACAATTAAAGATTTTGTGACACTGTTGTAAATACAGGGAAATCTCTTTAAAACGACTACCCAAATTTAATTGATTTTGTATTATTCTGAGGCGGCTGCCTTAATGAACATGACTACAAATATTATGCAATGCAATTATTGGTATTCTTCTTTTATCGGGACCGCATTCAGAAATGTATGCATGTATACACGTGTTTATGGATGTATGTGCATATATATACATACATATACGTATACACATACATAAGAACTTACTTATATATATGTATACATGAACACATGCATGAACATATGCATGCATGCATACATACATACATACATTTCTGAATGCGGTCCTGATAACAGAAGCATACCCGAGTATTTAAATACGGTATCAAAAATTCTGGTCTCTTTCAACGTGGTTCTCTGAAGAGAGATAGTCTCAGTGAATGTTTTCTGTTCATTTTAATATTCCCAAGGTTCGCTTTTATGCACATATTAGTTAATACATTTTTCTATTTAATTATAACTTAAGTTCTATGGGGGAAGATTTAATATAGTAGAGAAAAGAATAGTAGATATTTTGGCGTAATTTAATTTTAATAATTTGTTATAACAATTCTGTCGCAAAGCATCACATTTTTTTAAAAACCTGAGAAATATTTCTAAAAGATTACAATTAACAAACAGCTTCAAATAAAAGTTATTGGTTATGAACATTTAATTCTTTTAGGCAATATTTTGATACGTGTGTAACACTCTAAACTCCGTAATCGTTGTTAAGAATAACATTCTATTTTCTAAGTACATTGTTTAAATAAGCCGGTGCATACGGAAGAAAAAGGTAAATAAAGTGAAGATTTCTGTTAATTTGTTTCGTAGTAACTTTTCAACATCAATAATTCTTTTTTTAAAACTAATTTTTTTGAAGAATTTATAGAAAGAATTAAATAACAAGTTAACAACTATGTGAACATTATACTATGAATAATCTATTGTTCGCCTTTCTGTAATGCGAATTCTGAGACTCGTGTTTTCCTTTATAAAATATACTATACTACTCTTACCTATTCCTCCGCTAGATGATAGAGTAAGCCATACAAGAATTAAACCAATGTACGAAAAAAACCACATCTTTTTTCCTGAAATCGAAATGCAGCTCAAAAAGTGAGATCTTTCCTGCAGTTTACAACGGAGTTTCAGGGTTTTGCTTTATGAGAACGCTATTAATCTTAAATGAAAGTTATTTGCTGGAATCTTGTTTCCATTCGCATAGGTCCACTCAGTGACATTCAAAACAGTTCAATAGACGCTGCATCCTTTTTCACTTAACAACACACCATATTCAGTATACTAGCGCCACACAGTGTCAAGAAATACAATTAATAGTATGTGTTTAGATAAATAATTTCTGAACAAACTCAGTTTAAGAAAAAATTCAGGTAGAAATAAATTCTATTTTCTTTAATACTTTTTAGTATTTCACCACAGCGGGAATTTCAAACCTATTGTTCTGAAATATGCCAGTAGTACGTTATAAATTATTGTAGCATAAAAAGGTATAATTTGAAATACTTGAATAAAACTGCATAACTGTTGAAATTGTACACAGTGCATCTACAAAGTTAGAGACCACTTTTTAAAAATAAATTCAAAAAAATGTGTTAAACGATAATTGACACCATTTATTACTATGACAACTTAACTCTCTTTTCCTAAAACTTCGTCTGCTTAGGGACAACATGTTTCATGCAGTTAATTATTTGCTTTGATATAGTGCAGAACATCTGTTATGGATATGATAGTTAAGCAAAGACTAGCAATAAGATTTAAGTGCAAAACGGGAAGATTTCAGTGAAAAACTGGGAAAAATAGCAAATGAAACACTTGAAATGCTGCCCAAAGCAGAAGACGCAAATGTTTTTCCGTTGGTAAGGACGATTTTGTGATGGACGAAAAGTTGTTGACTATGACAAAAGTGGTCGAGCTTTGCGACCTCGAAGGAAAAGAGCATCGAAAAAAGTTCGATAATTTTTGGTAAAATAATCGCCACCTGCCTCTTAGAATGATGGCTAATGAGCTCTGTAGAAACATAGCTAACAAAATTGTCTTAAAGGATATTGAAAAAAGAAAAATTCTTTTTTGTTTTAAACCTTGCGCATTGACTGCAAAACAGACACAAGAAAGAATTTTCGCAAGTAGGGATATGATTCAAATGACCGACACTGATCCTGTTTTTTTTTCCCCAAATATATTGTGTTTAGAGATGAGCTTAGTGCTTTGTTTCTGATCCTGAAGTAAAACAACAGTCTGTTAGGGAAGGATAAGATTCACTGAGGCTGTAGAAGGACGATAATCTTTCTATAAAGTAGTAAATGAAATTTTTGCTAAGATGAAAGAATTTTGATGAAAGAAGAAATTGCCAAGAGAAAAAAACATCATTAAATAAAAAATGTTGAAAATACTAGATAATATTTAATTTTTCGAGTGTCCTGATTAGAAGACAACGGCAAGAAAACATCAAATAGTTATGTCAATACATTATGATTCCAATGAATAGATTATGATTCCACTAAGGTTGTTCGCATATTTTTTACACGATTTTCATTGGATTTACAGAAATATTTTAACCAAAATTTTTGTGTTTTTAATGTTCCATTTGATAACCCTTATTCTTTACTATCTTTATATACCGTAGTTTCCCAGACAACAAAACTTTTTTTAGTAGAGGAAGAGGTGTTTTATCCTATTCCTCTTGAAATGTTTTACAAAGTCCAAATAGGGTTGTGGATCGAAGTCTGGACAATTCGCTTTTTAGAAGTTCAAAAGCGCAAAAATCCATGGAGAAGATATCAGGAGATTTAGTAGGGATATGAGTGAAGGGCCTTGATACCCGTTTCTTGTTCTTTTTTTTTTTTTTTTTTTTTTTTTTTTTAAGGAAACTAACAGTGGATTTTGACGTGTTGCTGCTTGCTTTGTCTTGATACGATTTTACTGATTGATGGCACTGTGGGTGAAGAGAAAATATCTCATATTTGAAAACTGAATATAAAACATGTTCCTGATAATATGTGGAATTGACCTTCATACTTTTCTGCACTCTTTTTAATTTTTATTTGTTATTATATCATAAACCAACAACAATCATAAATCTAATCATAAATCTTTTTTAAAAACCTTTCTTTAGATTCTTTGAACCTTGTTCTAGGATTTTTTAATTCCCTTTTATGGTAATAAATAAATCTCTTTTTATTGCGGTCATGTAATGTATCCAAGATTCGTCTGTTGTGACAACATTTTCCCATTTTTGTCGGAACAATTGTTTCTCGTAGAGAATTCTGCAGCGCGTTCTGCTTTTGGCGACGGAAGGAAAGACGGAGAAAGACTACAGAGAAAGACGCTAGCGTTGCATTTTCGCTTTTTCAAGATTCAAAGCAGCATTAATCAATTTGTTTACAGTTGAAACTAGGCATTTTAATGATTATGCAACTGTCCTTTAAGTTCGAAGATTTAATTTTAATATTAAAGTTCTTAACTTTAAAACATTCGAAATATTCCGATTTTTCCTTAAATATGTATTTTGAACAATTTTTCTCCTTGAACCCAAACTTTAACATTCTTTTCCTTTCTTATTAATAATATCATATTTCGCTGCTTTAAATACCGAAAAACTTTATTATTAATTATAACATTTTATTTTTTGAGGTTTTTTTGCGCCAAGTGATACTCTTTCATTCTTTCTTTTTTCTACATTAATCTAAAATATTTGCATAGTTTCAAAATTCTGTCTATTTTACATGTAAGTAAAATCTGTATTTGAAATTAAAACAGCGATTCTTGTAAAATTTGACGAACTAACTTTTGTTATATATTTATAACCCATATGAGCAATTTCATTAAAAATTTCCCAGACTCAATCATTACCACAAAATCTACTTTAATAAAATTCGTAATTAGCAAATGTACTACTACAAGATTAAACGAGATCTCATTTCCTTAATGGTAAAAATCAATAATTTTTTGAAGAATAGCTAAACTTGGATAACTTCGAATACACATGGGAGTTTATAAGATATATAGGATTTTATAAGAGTTTCAGTGATCGTAATTGGTAGTAAATGTAGCTGAGGTAATGTAGGCCCTTGCTGCTTCGGATTTGCTGTTGGCGATCCTTGTGCATCTTTCAATATCAGGAGATGAAGTTTAAAACCTTTTTAAAAGCAAGCGAAAGCTTTAAAGTATTATTGTTTTCAGACTTTGGAGACAGTCAATGTGTTTTTTTTAGTGTTATTGATAATTAGTAATTTCTATTACGAGCCGATATGAGAAGTTTTGAAATCATTACGAGTAGCATTATAATAAGAAGTGTTCTAAAAAAATGACCATGTTCTCCTTTCTAGAGATTCATTTTCAGATCCAAGCGGACACATGCGATTTTCATCAGACATTGGAGCCTTTCGGAGGGATCTGAAGTATCAGAGAACAACTTTTTTTTTAATCAAACATCTAGCGATTAGACATCTCGAGTCAAGATTTGGCAATACCTGTATGGTTTCTGCCGCGCCTGAACCACCGTAGAAACGATGGTTCTAGTTCTGTGGAAGTAGCTAATCTTCCCTAAAACAACCACTTCCAGCGGATAAACAGAACAAGTGATCAATTCTGGAGTGTTAGGCTCATAGCCGCACAGGCTGAAGAGCAACCCATGCCTTGGCGCCTGTCTCCGCACATTGAGGGAGGACTCACGGAAGGATAACCCATTAAATCCAGTAAAATTTTTAGAGATTTTGCATACAACAGGTGTTATTTATTACAAAAAAGATCGGATTTTAAAGAAAGTGAAAGAAAAACAGTATTGTTCAAGAAACAGAAGCAGCACGCTTACGTTAAGCAGGGGCCAAATTCATTACAGACATCCATTAGATGTAATCTCAACATCCTTCCCCCCACAGAACATTTCAGACATCTTTAAATAGCCACTGTATATTTATAATATTTTTTTCTTAAATAATACTAATCAACGTACATAGGCTAGCATATACGCACTGAAATATTTTCTGAAGACCTGCTTTCTCCTAAACAGTTAAGAATTTTTACTAAAGAAATTACCTTACTTGAAGTCGCAGTTTTAAAATTTCTTTAAAAAGACAATCTTTGGAATAACTTTTAGGGCTCTTAAAATATTAAACTGTACCATCGTATATCAAAGGAAATAGTGCTTGCGCAGAAATACTACGAATAAGAAGATCAGTCCTCTCAAAGCATTCGTTAAAATTAACTTTCATTTCTAAAAATGTATAACAAAGATAAAAACAACAGTTTCACATTTCTTCCGCAATAAATCATAATGTATCAAATTACAATTAAAGTATCAGTGGAATGTTTCCAAATAGCTGTCTAAATAGTGAGATATATTCTGAATATAATTACTTAGAACATACGATAAGATTGTATTTGAAAGCATAAAATGCTATCTTACGTAGAATTATGTAAGTAAAATACCTCTAAAAGCCTAAATCAAAATTCTGTCTTTTTTTGACAAGCCTCATTTTGCGATTAATAACATTTTCGGAAGAGAAGAAGCACAAGTCGGATGTATTCATTTCGACAAATTCTTTTAGCTTATCGGTATATGCTGCCATCTAGTGTCAAAAAATTAAACTGAAAAACCCAGCTTTATTATTTGCGTTTCATCACATTCGATTATTATCCTGAAAAGCTTATTGTACACTGTCATGCAGAGTTATGAACTAATTGGGCTAATCTCACCTATTTGCAGTCGCTGCTAAGTTGAACAGAGTACTTATTTCTATTCTAAAAGCTTTTCAGATGGTTAAAAATCAGATGGTTTGTCTTTTAAAACAGTGCTCTCAAATTACATGCTGGCCGAATGCCCGATCAAAAAACATTTGAAAGGCCAGGTTATTTAAAAAAAAATTTTTTTAGCAAAATGAAAATTTATTTATCAACAAAATAAAAAAGAAATTGTAAAAAAAAAAAAAACGTTAAATTTCGCTCACTAAATATTTATCAAAACTTACATAAACGATGATAATAATAATGTGAGTGAACAAATTTCAAATTTCTGTTTATTTTCTATCTGAAGTCTAAAGGTTGATACCTTCAAGACATTTTTGTTGATTACATTTTGTAATTCAAATATTTTGAGAAGTAAATATTAAATTTTCAGATTGACGTTTCTTTCAAATAATTCTAATATATTTAATTTATCAATGAATAATTTATTTCAGTTTAAATTAGAAATAAAAAAGAAATATGAATGCTCTCCAAGTTTTCATACGAACTTTCCAAGTGACCCAAAACTTGAGAAATATTAACGACAATTTAATCTCTTTCGCTTGTTTATTAAACTTTTCTTCTACGCGTAAATTAAAATACACATGTTTATGAGTAAATAATTCTAAATTTCGTTTGCATAGTATCTGTTGCACTGGGGAAAAATTACTGGAAATTTTCTTCAGCATCAACTGTAGACGCTCAGTCTACAGTTGGCTTGTTTTCTTATAAATTCAGTCAATTGGCTTGTTTTCTTATAAATTTTCAACTGCGTGTGTGGAGGGGGGATCTGAATGGCTTCAGATTTTAAATAACGTCCGAAGGGGCGTTTTTTAGCCTTTTGTGTGTTACCTTTATTAAATATCATGTTCTTCTCGAGGCAAAATACTCAGTTCAACATTCCACAAAACTCAATTCAACAGCAAGATCGCAAAATAATTTTAAAGTGAGTACATCTTTAGAATTTCTGATACACAGTTCTGCGCGCTTTAGATAAAAAGTTTTTTTTCCCCCGTAGAGTGTTGCCATTACTCGCTTTTAATCGTTTAAGTTTGTTCATCAAATATTCATTAAAGTTTTACAAAATATGAAATAAATAATAAAACGAATTCCAAATTCGGGCTTCCAGATGTGCATATTCGGGTGGAAACGTACGTTATTCGAAATTGGATGGCTCTAGGTACCGTTGATTTATCACTTTCGGAGAAATATACATACATTTATGCAGATTCTTCATTATTTAATTTCTTTAAATATACAGGACTGTAATATTTTGTGGCAACAGTTTGAAAAATGATTTAGACTTTTATTGTTTCCGACGCAAAATCAGAAAACGAAAACAATAGTCCTTCAGCGACAAAGCCCCTTTGGACTAATAAATGTATTCCAAAACAAAGTGATTACGCTTAGTGCAAAAATTCGTGACTGAGTTGACTCATTCTTTGACAGTATGAATTAAGTTAATCATGTCTGAATCTTGAAGTCTTTAAGTGAGATTTATATTACACTGCAAAATTAGTTAGCTCAATTTACGGATTTCCTGGTGCGTTGTTCACGTAAATGTTTTATGGTAATAAAAATAATGTAAACTCGAATTTCAAACAATTAAAATCTTGAAATTTTCAACATTGTGCTTGCAACAAATACATAATAAAAATGTATGCGTGGGCCGCAGTCACTTTTAATAATTAATGTAATAAATATAAGATATAAAATTATAAAGGCAAAGCAAAATTACCATGTGTTTGGCATAAATTTTATTCAAGACTCTATATATTTCGGGGGCAAACAGATACATCTTCATCAAAAACAAAGAAGGGAAAGTCATGGTTAAATTTATAAGCAGAAGGAGTAACGCCAACGAGAATGTATCGCCATCTGTTGGCACAAATAGTAACGAAAGTTAAGAAATTAAGTTAATAGAATTTTAAACGCGTTAAAAAGCACTGGATTGGAATTAAAGTCATTGCCTCAAATAAGATAAATCTCTGTGAATGTGAAAAGCTTCAAGAAGATCCAATTCACAAATGAAAGAAACTTTTTGCATAATTTTTGGAAGCCCAAAGTCAAAATGTGATTAAATTTCCACATTTTTTATTTTGGATGAACCCATTTTGGACTTTGGTGATATACATGCAACATATATTCCGGCGTATAATGTGCAAAAAATAAAATGGAAATTTGCGTTGCGCGTTATACGCCGGATATAAAAGTGATATTTTTAAAAATAAGGAAAAGATAGATTAAGATTTCTACATGTACACTGAGAAAAAAAAAAGACAGTTCTATTCTCCCGTTGTACTGGGCCGATTGATGAAATTCAAATTGCGTTTTCCATGTCTCGAAAGCGCGACTTGGGATATGTATTAGATTTATATATAGCATTGTTCTAATATAAGTATTTTGACACAAACTCATACATTTTTTGAAATGACGTGCTATTTTTTTTCCATATTTCGATTCTACGACTCAGATTATACCAAACTGCCAAGTTTCGTAAAAATCGTGAGTAGTTTTTTAAAAATTAGCTCTCAAAATTTTAGCTCCTCCATGTTAATTCAATTTGGTATGTATTTATTAATATCTCTTTTTTATGAAACTTATTTGATTCTTTCCTACACAGTTCGAAATTTAGGTTCATTCCAAATAAAATTCACCGATCTTCTATGATTTATTTTTTAAGTTTGTATTTTTAAATAATTTTTATAAATTTTACGAAAAAAATTTTGAATTATAATCTATAAAATTTTTACTATCATCCTAAAGTACGTGTATTTCTAAGCATACCTGCAAAAAATTAGAGCTTTGGATTCAAAATTTCGGAAGATGTACATGAATTTATATATTGGCGCGTTTTGAAATTTGGCATAGTTGTTGAAAGCGATAATAACGAAAATGAGGTTTACGCACTTTGTTAAAATTATTTGAAAATAAGAACGATGTGACATTTTTTCCCTCTCATCCACAATGTAAAAAGGTAGAAACGTTGTGACAAAGAACCTCTATGTAAAGAAGGAAAGGCTCCATAGACGTAATGTAAATCACTTTGTCTGCAACGCCGCTACAAAGAAAAGGGAACATTCGCCAAGGGATTTGGCGACGGAATCTGTTGGCGAGAATTTCCCCTCTGTGATATGCCGGTTCTTTGGTACCTAGCCGACATTTTCCCCCTCCTCGACGTGTATAGGAAATTGAGGAACACGGGTTAAGATGAATCGTTCTTTGATTTCTCGCGATAATTTAAACTCGGAAATGATGAAATATTAGGTGAAGTTTCACTTTCACTGGCTGTTGAACTTCCATTGTCCATATCTCTACTTGAAGCCAAAGAACCTATACTTTGTTTAAACTCTTGCTAAACGTAACGGTCGAACCTGTCCAAACCAACTTCGACATTCAGCTTCGAGCTTTGGCACTTTTTATTCTTCGAGCTTTGGCACAGATATTTCACGCATGCGCAGTTGTTTCCCTTTTCGTTGGAAGGGAGCCACTTCTGCTTCTGCGAAGTTTTACTTCTTAACAGTACATATTCTTTGGTTGTGACTTTTTTTCCTTCCCTGCACAGTGGAAGAGAAGGGAAATAGGTTGCCACATATTAAGAAGTTCATCAAGAGAATTATTCTTGGCTCAAACTGAAAAAAATTCGCCAAGTTAAATTTTTCAATTTCTCCGTAAATTTCGCTCCAAATTTTTCAAAATTTAATATTTAGGCATAATTTGAGACGTAAAATCGAAATATGAAAAAAAATTGGTATGTTATTTCAGAAAAAGTCCCATTTTGTGTCAAAATACCTATATTAAAACAAAGCTATATGTAAATCTAATATATGTCCTAAGTCGCGTTTCCCAGACATGGAAAACGCAATTTGAATTTCGTAAATCGGCCCAGTAAAACTGTACCCCCCCCCGCCGTTTTTTTTTTTTTTTTTTTTTTTTTTTTTTTTTTTTTTTTTTGAAGTGTACGTAAGTGCTGTTTATTTAAAAGAAATGACATGCCTTATGGACATAAATTTTTCATTATTGGATTACGTGAAAAGTTCATCATGTTCGTCCCATTATAATTCAGGCACATCATCAAATTCCTTTCCATCTTCACCGCCACTGTTTCTCTAATCCATAAATAAATAATGATCTTCCACTACATCTAGATTGTTTGACATACTACATTTTTTAAATGACTTTTAAATTATGTAAGGGTTAATTTCATTCCATGCTTAATTTAGGTTATTTACTAAGAATTCATATACTTTATCATTTAAATAGTTTCACTTTGAGTGACTCGTGAGACGAACATACAAAGTTCACGAAAATCAGTATTATTTGCCTGACGACGTTTCTAATATTTTAAGTTTCAGTACTGTATCATATAAATCGTGCCACAAAAGTCATTACTTGTCTTTTATTTTCCTTAACCGTTGGTCGTAGACACATACTTCCAGTTACAAAAAGGTTTTAAATGACGTAGATTCAGGTTTGGATATTTTTTAATTAAAAAAAAATGTGTTTTGTAAAAATTACGAAATATAACTCTTTACACGTTTTTCTGGTCCCAGTACTTATGTTTAGGAAAATTTTATACTTGTTACAAAAAATGAAACACGTCAAGTTTGACTCCCGTATGACAAAAATTGACCGAGATATTTGCTGCAAAAATAGGGAACCAAAGTCAAGGACCTTACAGAAAGAGTTAAAGTGTGTACATAACTAAAAATAAAATATCGCTTAAGAATTTTTCTGAAATTTCTGATATCAAGAGATTATGTGACGAACATTTCTATGTAGATTATTGTAAAAAATATTGATCAGTATACCTTTTTTTTTATGTGGAGATTTTACTCACAAAATTTCTTATTCACTTATTCTTTAAATGGAGATCTTACAAAATTTGTATTCTAGAAAATACTGGAAGGCTTCAGTATTTGCATGTAGCCAACTTGTAATATTATTCGTATTAATAAATTAAAAATGTTTGTTCTATAATGAATTTTTCACGATTACTCAATTATGTTTCTAAAGTATTTTAAGTTCCCGAGAATATTAATACCACAATTTTAAATTCTGAAAACTTATAAATAACTTGCTTGAAAATTTTTTAGGCTTACCAAATGTAGCAAAATTATAATTAAAGACACTAATGAATCCCAAATGAATATCATTAAATGAAATTTAAGGGAAAAATCAACCTTGAATTATTGTAATTTATTTATTAAGCGACCCTTCATAGCTACTTCAAAATAACATCAAATATCGCAACTTCTGAAATCAGATATCTCGTTCAGTTTTTGCCGCAAGGAAAGCTTTTCACGTTATTTTTTATAACGATTACAAAATTGTAACTATAAGCATTTAGACTGGAGAATTTTTTTTAAAATTTAAAACTATGAAAATATGAATCTTAGTGTCATTTAAAACATTTTTGTAGCTGGAAGTATATTTCTACGACCAAATGATTGCGAAAATAAAGCATGGGAAAGGACTAAGCTCGGTGATTATCAGCCTGTTTAAGTCCTGCCAGTGATTCTGATTTTGTTCATAGCTATCTTTACAGGAAAGGACAACGAATTAGAAAAAGACAGTAAATATATTACTGTGAGTAGAACAAACATTATTCTTCGACATTTGAATGAAGTTTAAAAGAATGCGTTTCCTGGGACAAATACAAGTAAAAGCGAAAGAAAATGATTACAAATGTGTTTAAATTATATTCTATAAACTTTGATACACCAAAACTAGTTCTGGTGATATTCAGAGGCAAAATCTGACTAACAGTATGCATGATGACCATTACTTGAAATGTAGACTTTACAACAATGATCCATTCTTACAACAAGTGTATCTACTAATTTTTCAAGTGAGTTCGAATAAAACATTTTGTTAAATTAAATAACAGTATTGAATGTGTAAACTGGGCACATTAAAATGGCTAATAAAAATAATTACATTAATTAATTAAATAATATTATTGAACAGAATTATTTTGAGTTTTACATGTTATTCGCAAAATGTGATGGGAAAAAATGTTTAGTAATTAATACAGTCAGTCGTCGATAAGCCAAAATTGAGGACAGACAAAAAGAATTTTGAGTGATCGAAAACTGGAGTTATCGAGAAAAGTTAACATTAATT
The DNA here is from genome assembly GCA_000611955.2 of Stegodyphus mimosarum. Classification (NCBI taxonomy): domain Eukaryota; kingdom Metazoa; phylum Arthropoda; class Arachnida; order Araneae; family Eresidae; genus Stegodyphus; species Stegodyphus mimosarum. Next base: position 473,707 of record KK122374.1, read on the forward strand.
ATGAATTCTACATTTCGATATTTACATCGACTTTCTAGAAATTAAACATATGAAAGTTCAGGTAAATGAAATTCTAGTATGATAAATTTTACACTTTAATTTTCCTTTCATCTTACGGAATCTTACGGAATTGGTACATAAATTCATTCGATTTAAAATCATTTATTCCAGCGATTCTCAACCAGTGGTACGCAAGAGAAAAATAGGTGGTAAACAAATAAACAAAATATTTTTAACGATGCAAAAGTTAAATACCCCAATATCCTGTTTAAGTTTTTTCTCTAACACTCGAAAATTTATGAAATCTGAGCTTTCTTCAATTTCAATACGGATCATAGACTTTAGCAAAATAATCCGTTTTTATTTTCACAAATATTCTTTTAGCCATACACATTAAAAATTTATCATAAATGATGTTTTTTAAAGGAATAATAGAAATAGACGTTGTATTTAATAGGAAATAAAAATAAGTTCCTATAAAAAGATAATAGAAAAATAATAAAAAGATCATTAATTTTTTTAAGTTGGACGATTTATTAATATGGCTACAATTTATTTCGCTCCCATTTCCGGGCTTATATTGCTCTATTTTCAATTAGAATCACTTTTTGGTCGAATTGCTGTCTTAACAGCAAGTATTTTGTCTTCTGATTGTTTGTATTGGTTACTCTTCTATGCGATTTGAGAATATCCTTGTTTGTTTTTGAAGAACTCGTAATGTATTGTGTATTTAAATATTTCTGAAAAAGTAATAAAATAAGCCTAGTTTTCAAAATCGGAACAGAGGTAGGATTGATTATGTGGAAAAGTGAGGATTTACAGGCGATGGATCATCGCAGGCGATGGATGGAAAGTCTACTAGTACTAAGAACATTGAAAAGAAAAGACAAATTGTTTATAGAAAATATAATGAAAATTGTTTATCATTTGGGTTTACATGAAATGTAGATGAAGTAAACCCTCAACTTCAATGTGTTTCTCGCGATGAACTATTAGGCGAATTGAAGGCTAATGATCATCACAGGCGATGGATGGAAAATCTACTAGCCCTAAGAATATTGAAAAGAAAAGAAAATTGTTTATAGAAAACATAATGAAAATTATTTACCATTTGGGTTTACATGGAATGTAGATGAAGTAAACCCTCAACCTCAATGTGTTTCTTGCGGTGAACTATTATCCAATCAAAGTATGAAGCCATCGTTTCTTAAAAGACATCTTGAATATAAGATGAAAGATAAATCTGAAAAGATAAATCTGAAAAAATTTTCAAGAAGAAATTATCGGAGTTCAAAAATAGTACACATGTAATGAAAGGTTTTTGTTACTTCAAGTGAAAAAGCTTTAGAAGCTAGTTACCTAGTAAGCCTAAGAAACTGGGCAGGCACACACTATTGAAGAAAACCTCATGTTACCAGCAACTAAAGATATCCTTTTAATATTATTCAACGAAAAAGAGACTAATGAGCTTAAATATATTATGTAATCAAATGATATAGTAAGTCAAGGAATTCATGAATTGGCAAATTCCATAAAAGCTACACTTATTCGGAAAATAAAACACAGTGAGTATTTCGCATTGCAATTGGATAAAAGTACTAATATAACCAACTTTGTTCAATTCTTAGTTTACATGCGTTTCGAAGAAGATAAACGAATTGCAGTATTTTGTGAATCTCTTCATGATAGAAACACTGCAAAGGAAATTTTTTAAAGTATTTGACAATTTTATGTCTGAGAATGATATTCCTTGGAATAAGTGCATTGCCGTATGCACTGACGGATCTCAGGTTTTAACAGGAAAACATTTTGGTATTATTTCTCAAATAAAGAAAGTGGCACCTGAAACTAAATTTACTCACTGCTCGATTGATCGCTAAGCGCCCAGAGAAGCCCCGGAAACCTGAAAATCTTTCTGAATCAATCTGTGAAAATTGTTAATTTATTATTCTAATCTGTGGAAATTATTAATTTATTTAAGTCGAGGTTTAAATTCAAGATTATTTACGGTTTTATGCAAAGAGTTGGGAAGTGAATATGAAACGCTTTTGTTATATCCCGGTAAGTAAGATGGGTTATCCAGAGGCAAAGTTTTAAAATTGCCTTTTTGAACTTCGATGATAAATTAAAATTTTCCTCTGAGATTCAAAATTTGAATTGCAAAAATTTTTATTTACTGAATTATGTTTGGCGCGTTTAGCATATTTAGCTGATATTTTTGGAAAAGTTAAAGGAATTAAATTTAGGATTACAAGGGCAAAGTGTTAATTTTTTTTACCATTAGAGATAAAATAAACGCAATGATAAAAGAACTCGAGATAATAATCAAAGAATTGTATAGTATTTTAAGCTTTTAATCTCTTTTAGAAAGTTTTCTAGCCGAACATAATTTGAAAATAAAAGACGGATTAGCACGCAACATTAAAAATAATTATTTTTCATTGATAAATAAGTTCAACATGTATTTTCCCAAGCTTTTTTGAAAAAGAAAATTGGATTTGAAATCCATTTTGTTCAAATGTTCCTGAAATTTCATCTCGTGAAGAAAACGAACAACTGGTAGAAATTTTATATGGTCGAACAAACTGAAAATTTCAAAAATAACACACTTCGTAAATTTTCGCTTAACGGAAAACAAGACTTTAAAGGCATTTCAAATAAAGCTATTAAATTTTTATTACCTTTTTGCGCAACCTATTTGTGTGAACAAGGATTTTCTTCCATGTTTTATTTGAAAAATAAATACAGAACAAAATTAAAAGTGGATCCTAATTTGCGGTAAAACTAAAATAAAGTATTATAACTTAAATTTTGATAGTGAGAATGGTAACCAATTTTAATCTAATATTTTTTTATATGCGCATATTTAATACAAATAGCCAATAAGTTGGGCAAATGGCAATATATATATATATATTTTTTAATAACTGACAAGTTGAAAAATAATCACTGTAAAATGTAGTGGTCGTACTAAAGTTTTCCAATTTTTGTTTAGATAGTACGGGTTAATCAAAAAGTTGAGAACCGCTGATTTATTATGAAACAAAGGAAACCTCTATCAGAGCTAGAAGATGATAAATTACACAATCGCAAACGTTTTATAGCAACCCATTACCTTATCGTCAAAGGGTCAATTTGGCAGCCTTGCTGAATTTGCACGTGATAAACATTGCGGAGCGAAGGACAAGTTTCAAGCCGTTGGTGTGTTGATAGGTGTGTAATGTATTCCATCCTTTTAGTGTAATATTAAATCATCAAAGCCTGAAAAATACAAAGTCTAATTGAAAAGTAAGTATTAGTTATATTTGAAGCTGTTGGTGTTGCATTTTAGGATCTGATAATTAGCATTCCTCAGCAAAATATGCGTGAAAAAATAAATTAATTTTACATTGTGTTCTTTAGATATTACGATGATTCGTTTGGCGTTAAAACATATTTAGCGAGCACTGAAAATATTATGCTAGTCATAGAAACAACTATCCACCTTTTCATTTACTCTAAAATAATAGCTATACGCAAATATTACTTAACCCAAATATGCCTCATTAGATTATAATTTAAGTGAATTGAATCGTTTTTCGTATTAAGTTGCCACTAAATGAAAACAAAAGTAGAATTAGAAGCAATACTCACAAGTAATAAAAGAAGTGAGGGAAAAAAATCCAAATTGTTACTTGAAAAAACTGTAATGAATACTGCATATTAATTTTTTGAATCTCAAAGTACTTATAAAAAATTTTAGTGTTCATATTCTAAAATATTATGTGTCCAAAAAAATTTTTGATAGCTTCTTTTAGAATGAGAAATGTGAAAATCTTTTTGAATGTCCTCTTACACAGTGCACATATTTCTTATTCTAAAAGAGCCTGAGGATGAGAAACATGTCTTTTATTTATATTTCTTATTTAGAAGAAGAAACTTTTACAGTTTTAATTAAGAAATGTCAAGGTTACGAATTTCTGTAAGCTGGAATTTATTGACATACAAAACAGCGAGTATTATTTACCATTAAATTTTATTTTTGATGCAGATGACAGTGCACAGATTAGTTAATGATAACAGGATAGAGAAAAAGAGTTCTTGTCTGAGAATTACAGGGAATTTTTTTCTGTAGCCAACGCATAATATAAACATTTTTAACACCTCGAAGAAGCATTGTTATTTTCAGTTAATACGTGAAACTACTTACTGGAAAAGTGAAATCTGTAACTTACATTCATGTCTTGGAAACTTAACGGACAAAAATCAGAAAGATTCTGTTGATGTGACTTGTCTGATAGTAACGTCAGAACAAGCCCACAAAACTGATAGTGGCAAGAGCTGCAATATTGCGTCTGTCGCTTTGAGCACCGTACAAGTGACAATACGACTTTGCTCAGTTCTTTCCCAATTCCGATGGAAAACACCCCGGAAGGAGAGGTCCGAGGGTCTCTCCCCCCTCTTCTCCTACCTTCCCCTCTCTCTAGAGGACTTTCGGCTCCTCGCATATTTAGAGGGTACTTACGTATTATGAACACTACCTAAATATCCCGCCAAAACTGGTGACCGGAAAACTGGCAATCGATGCAATTTTGTTGACCCATCTACGCAGACTCATACATAACACTTGGAAAGGATGTGGGGGTTCCGCAAAATGGAGGAACAAGCGACAACGTGGGAGAAGCCGCCATCAGTTCGATACCTATTTACCTGAATTTATTTGGCGGTAAAAAGAGCAAACGCCTTTCGATGTCTGTGTCGTCAATAAAATTGGAAAAAATATTGTATTGAATTGATCTCGTCTGACAGGTAAGAAGCTTTGATTATTTTATTTGCTCGAATGTTGAATTAGAATTTTAAAGCGAAAGCGATTTTTAGATGTAAGTTATATCATCTTTTTTGGTGCCGCAATAACCCGGAATTGGGTCTTTAGGTAAGCGAACTATCCGAAGTGAATAAATATATTTAGCGAATTTAATAACTGAAATTGTTAAAATGAATATTGAAACTTTGAGAAAGATTAGAGGCCCTGTCAGACGAGCGGCAGCTGAGACTATGAAATTATTAGAAAGCGAAATAAACAAAGATGAAAGGTCAGTAGATTTAATTGACGAACTTTTAGCGAAACTTCTAGATAAGGAAACAAATTTGATACATCTTGATGATGAAATTCTAAAAATGTACGAAACTGACGAAATAGAAAAAGAAATTGAAAAACAACAAGAATACAAAGATAATATTATTACGTGGAAAATTCGTGCGAATAGAATCCTGAAAACGAGAGAGAGCGAAATTCAAAAAACTGAAAGAACGAATGTTGTAGAAACCAAAAGTAAGCAACAAAATACAGTAAAACTTCCACGCTTGCAAATACCTAAATACGAAAGCAATATATTAAGGTTTAATGAATTTTATTCTCAATTTGAAGTAGCTATGCACAAAAACACGAGTCTTAGTAACGTAGAGAAGTTTAGTTATTTAAAATCGTACCTAACAGACGAAGCTGAGGTGGCTATACGCGGTTTAGCCTTGAGCTCTGAAAACTATGAAATTGCCTTGAATATACTAAAAGAACGATTTGGCCGAAAAGATATTATTATAGATGCTTATATGTCAAGACTTTTAAACATAAGACCAGTACAAAAATCAAACGATATTGTATGGATGCGTAGACTTTATTCAGAATGCGAAACACATATTCGAGGATTAGAAAATAACGGAATAAATCCTAACAGTTATAGTTGTCTATTGTATCCAGTGTTGTTAAAATCGATACCCAAAGATTTATCGTTAGAATTTTCTCGCAGAACACATTCAAAAAATGAAAACGAAATATCTGATTTATTGGAATTTTTAAAGATAGAAATTCAGTGTCGCGAACGTAACGAGCAATTAAGTAGAGGTTTTAATTTAAGCACTTCAGATGCGCGATTGGAAAGTTGATTACAGCGGGAAAAATAAATTAAATTCGAATCCTAAATCTAAAAAATAGATCTAAAACTGGTGCTCTCAGATTCATCTCTTGAAAGATTTGACAATTGAAAGAAAGTATTTCTCCTGTCCATTGAATTCAGTGAAAGAATTAGAACTGCATATATTTTCAGACGCTAGTCCTAAAGCTTTCGGAGTTGCTTACTTTCGTTATGTGTTAAGTAACGATTGTATTTATACGAGTTTCATCACTGCGAAATCTAGAATTGCGCCACTGAAACGGTTAACACTTCCTCGGCTTGAACTAATGGGAGCTGTTATTGCTTTTAGACTTTTCCAATATTTGAAAACAAATTTTAAATTTCCTGTTTCTAACGTATATTTGTGGAGTGATTCCTTAATCGCTCTTCACTGGATTAAAGGGAAAGCTTCAAAATGGAAACCTTTTGTATCGAATCGAGTAACCGACATCCAGTCTAGAACTGATCCTGCTGATTGGCATCACTGTAAAGGAAAAAATAATCCTGCAGATTACGTATCTCGAGGAGCGACTGTAGAAAAGTTTATGTCCAATCCTATTTGGCTGCAAGGTCCGGAATGGCTTCGATGGAAGAAAAAGGAGTGGCCAAAGAACTTTAATTATGAAATGTGTCCAGAGATATCTCCTGAGGTATATTGCGAAAAAAGAACTAAATTGGATGAAACATCATCGTTTGTATGCGAAGTTCAGTCGAACGCGACATCTTTACTAGGATTGAATAAATACAGTAGTTTGAAGAAATTATACCGGGTTACCAGTTGGGTACTCCGATTCATATACAACATAAGAAATAAAACCAAGCGATGCAAAGAGCTAAGCGCTGAAGAACTTAATGATGCAGAAATTATTTGGATAAAAACAGTTCAAAGAGAAGTTTTTTCTGAAGAACTTTCCTGTTTAACACAGGGCAAAACAATTTCAAAGACTTCGTCTATTTTGGAACTAAATCCCTTTATTAATGAGGATGGGATAATGCATGTTGGTGGAAGACTCCAGAAGTCAAAACTTACCTTCCTTCTAAAACATCCAATTATTATGCCTTCAAAACATCCCTTCGTAAATTTGATTGTGTGGGATGCACACAGCAAAGTATTTCATGGTGAAATTTCTGAAACTTTGATAGAAATACGCGAAAAATACTGGATAACTAAAGGAAGACAAACTGTTAAAAATATACTAAGGAAATGTATTTTGTGCAAATGATTCAATTCATCTCCTGGAGTGCAAGTTACTGCTCCTTTACCAGTAAATCGAACAGAAGAGTTACCTCCTTTTACTTTAGTAGGTATCGACTTTGGTAGACCACTTTATACAAAAGACAGTGATGTGAAAAACTATATCGTCTTATTTACTTGTGGAGTAACGCGAGCTCTTCATTTAGAGATTGTTAGCAATATGACCACAGAAACATTTCTTCTTGCGTTTAGACGATTTATTGCTCGTCGAGGTCTGTGTTCTCAAATTTTGACTGATAAAGCAAAAACTTTTAAGCGATCGGAACTTGGAACAAAAAAACTTGTGGACTGTCATTAGTCATCCAACAGTAAAAAAACTTTAACGCCTCCCACAAAATCCAATGGTGCTACATAGCTAAGAAAGCTGCGTGGTGGGGTGGCTTCTATGAAAGACTGATCCGATCTGTGAAACTAGCTTTACGAAAAACTACTTTATATCGAGAAGAGTTAGAGACTCTAATTATTGAAATTGAAGCTGTGCTTAGTTCTCGTCCTTTAACTTATGTTTATTCTGAATTGCAGGAACCTGTGCCTCTAACTCCGCCCACCAGCGGCAGAGCGGTAAAGACGCTGAACACTGGTAGTTCGGTCCGAGGTTCGAATCCCGCGAACGGGCTGGCTGCATGGGCCAGCCCGTGGTATTCCCCATGTGCAACGTGTATACGAGCCAGTTCCCCTTATAAAGTCCTCCACAAAGGCATCCCTCCCCTTAGGCAGATAGCCCTTGTGTGCTTTGCCATAATTGAATAACTCATAACCCATAACGTGCCTCTAACTCCAGCTCATATGATCTTAGGGCGCAGAGTGAATATTTACCTCCTGCCAGGCTTAATTTTGATTTTAATTTAGTCAATAGGAAAATGTTAATTAAAAGATTTAATTATCGAGAAAGATTGGTAAGTATGTTTTGGATTAAATGGAAAAAAGAATATCTTTTGATGTTAAGATCTCTTCATTGTGTCGAGCCGACAGGTAAAATTATTGAATTTAAAGTTAATGATATTGTATTAATTAATGATGAGAAGTTACCTAGACATTTTTGGAAATTAGGAAGAGTTGTTTCCTGGCAGAGATGGAAAAGTAAGGTCTTGTGAAATTAAAACAGGTACATCAATCATTAAACGACCTGTGCAACTTTTATATAATCTCGAAATCAATGAATAAGTTTGTTTTCTATGTTTATTAATTTGTATCCTAAGTCGCGCTTTCAAGATATGAAAGATATGAAAAACGCAATTTGAATTTCGTCAATCGGCCTAGAACGGGAGATATAGAAATGGCCTCTTTTTTTTTTATTTATTTATTTTTTTTTAGTCCAAAGGGGCTTTGTCCCTGAAGGACTATTGTTTTCGTTTTGCGATTTTGCGTAGGAAACATTAAAAGTCTGAATCACTTTTCAAACTGTTGCCACAAAATATTGCAGCCCTGTATTGTATTTAAAAAAATTAAATAATGAAGAATCTGCATAAATCTATATATATTTCTCCAAATGTGATAAAACAACCGTACCTATAGCCGTCCAGTTTTGAATAACGTACGTTTCCACCCGAATATGCGCATCTGGAAGCCGAAATTTGGAATTTGCTTTATTAGCTATTTCATATTTTGTAAAACTTTAACGAATTTTTCATGAACAAACTCAAGCGATTTAAAAGCGAGCAATGGCAACACTCTATGTGGGGGAAAAAAGTTTTTATCTAAAGCCCGCGGAACTGTGTATCGGAAATTCTAAAGATATACTCATTTTAAAATTATTTTGCGATATTGCTGTTGAACTGAATTTTATGGTTTAAGTGCGAAGAACATGATGTTTAATAAATAAAGGTAACACACGAAACGTTAAAAAACACCCCTTTGGACGTAATTTAAAATCTGAAATCTTTCAGATTTTTTTTTCCCGCAGTGTACGTAGTTTAGGAATATTTAAAGAAAAAGTTGCATAAACCACAAACTTGCATCTGGTAAGTAACTTAATTTTCCATCTGCAAAAAATTCCCACACTGTGCCAAAGTAGTTGCGTTAATAGATAAATACCAACTCCTGTAACACTTGGACAGTTAGAAAATCCGCTGAAAGTTCCTTTTGCTCCTCATCTTAAGAAAAGCAAATTTCGTAATTTTCGTGCACTTTTGTTAGGTTATTTTTTTAAGATCGTCGTTGGAAAGCTTTTCACCAGCCGTAAGTTGCAATAATTTTTCAAAGTCCTGCGCCTTTATACATTAGTGTGCAAAACTTCAGGAACCTTTCTGATTTTGGCCATAATTCAGCAAAACTTCACCTGGGTTACATGGAATCATGCTTCACAGGCACAATGTACTAGTTAAAGAATGGGGAAAGTATAGTAGCAAAAAAATGAATAGTTCGCATACAATACGGAACGAATAGAAAAAGACTTTATCAATAGAATGGCGTAGGTTAAAAAATTTTCTGGCCAAAAGGAACAAAAACAGAAAAACAAAGTTCCTTGTTAAGAAATATGACTTCCCTAACAGCAATAGTTACGTTGCACCATCACCAGATAATCAACAGCAGATTATCTAACCAGTTCTATGCGCTGTCATTATTCAAGAAGCATCTATTTCATTTATTTAATGCTCTCCAACAACTTAGTTTAATTGTTTAGACATCTGAACAACTGACACATTTCAGTTGTCTAATATTCTCCGAATATGTGGTATTTCCGGAGAGTAAGATCGTGTCGCGAGACGTCTCCCTAAAGTATTCCACACGCGGTCAGTGGGATTTAAATCAGGGGAGCAAGCTAACCGATCCATTTTGTGGATATCTTCACTTTCTGTTGGCTCATCAACAGTTGTGTGGCCGTGGATTGCCATCCATAAAAGCAAAGTCTGGGCCAATGGCACTCCAGAAAAGACGCACGTGAGGAGAGTAAGTTCATTACGGTAGCGATCCCTGGTAAGTGAACCTCTGTCGAAAATGTAGAGTTCCGTCCTACGCTCATCATAAAGCCTCTCAATATAATACACCAGAACCACCCTAAAAGTCTCTTTTGCTGATGGTAGTGGGATGAAAGCGTGTTCCTTCTTCGCTCTGGAGCCAAGAAACATTTGTCACAAACGGTTCTCAACGGTGAAGAGGACGTGACTCCAGTAATGAGACACCCAATTCTTATGGTCTCTACACCACTGTAAATGATGCCGTCTACAGGCTGCTATCTATGTATGTATCTATGTATGTAATGGTTGTATGTTGAAAAATAGATCTGTTTATGGTACGTAGCGTTGAGGATGGCGGGTGAATAGGCGACCTTTATAAAGACGTGTGGCCGCAGTAAACAAACCGGGATATCTATCGTTCGGTGGCCGTGCGTAAAAGCTGACCAACGTTGCCCGCTGACTGGTTTCGATCTCTTTTCTCCTGTAGGGCGATATATCGTTCATCGGTTACCATTGTTTTTAATTGGCCGACCATAACTAACTTATCTTTCTTACAGATGTATCTGTCGTTTGGAAGGCTTTCCCAGCTCGTGAAAAAACATTTTTACCAGTTCTAAACTCTTAGGTCACAGACGTCAAATTACAGCCCTCCTCATGCTTGTTGATAATTGTATCACGTGTAAAGGCATCCAGATGTTTCTTTGTAGATACGGTCTATGTGCACGCACGTATAATCTGACTTTTGATTCCAGAAGAATGCCGGGCAAGGGCCTTCCTTTCTTCTTTTTAAGGTGCCTTGGCCTGCCCACGCTGACTTCTAGCGTTTTGAGTGCCCTGACGCACCCTCTGGTATCATGGTGAGGATATTTACATATGCATCATCTTTCTACTGAGTTGGCTTTTCATAATATTGATCGCATAAAGCCCTTTTAAACAGTTCATGGTTGTATGTTGAAAAATAGATCTGTTACTTAAGTTTAACCCACTATGCAACTTTGTTTCATTAGCTAGCTCGACAATTTCGTCGATATCAATAACGAGTTCTCTTGTGTCAAGCTCCGACCAGACATTCTTCCTCTCTAACATTTCACAGTCATCTAATTTAATTAAAGATTCATGTTGTGTACATTATTCATATGCTATTCTACTTTTTTCAAAAATCTCTAATAGAATGTTTATCTTCTCCGTCAATTTTAACAATCAGTTATCAAAATGTTTGCAGCAGCTAGTAAGCTTTAAATTATGAAATTGCGCTTTGATCCACTCGTTGGCTTAACGAAATTGTTTTCTTTTACTACAACGGCTGACATATGATATCCGCCAAAAGGGGACATAACCCGGGGAGGACTTTTTAAGGAAACTAGATCGTAACGTTAGACATGAGAGAAAACCAAGAAAACGTTCGCTGGGCTTATAACTCCAGATCGAACTACCAGTGTTCAGTGACTTTACCGCTCGGTCGCTACTGAAATGCATGCTGACCACTACTGCTATACTCCCTTCTACTTGAATGCTTATTGGTTTAATTAATTATGGCAAAGCACTCGAGGGCTCTTTGCCTAAGGGTAAGGATGGCTTTATGGAGAATGGTTTTATTAGAATGCATCACACGTATTTTTTCAGTAAATCGAACTACTGCCTTTGAGAATTCCTTGGGCACTGTTCGTAGTGCAGTTATGCCTTTTTTTCCCTATTTAACAGAAATATCGAGGCTGTTGTGTTGCTGTGATCTCATCATTGGGCAATTGGTAAGCTACTTCAGAGCTTCCTCACTTTGGATTTTCCAAGGATGATTTTTGCTGGGATTGTGAGTGGGTCCGCCCTCTTGGTGACACTGCTTTTCCTATGCAGACTTTTGTTCTCCAATCACGAGAAAGACCACGAAGGATACAAAGAAAGATGGTACGGCAAGAATCTTAGTTCGCTGCCTAGTGATGGTATGTAACGAAACTTAGTTTTCCAGTAATAAGGAACCAGTAATGAACATTTCTTAATTTTTTATATATCAGGTATTCTTCATCGATCATCGATGACTGTTCTTTTTTCTGTATCATATACAGCTTACAAAATAATCCTAATACAAATAATTCCATATAAGTAAATTAAAATAATAAATAAATTAAAAATATGAATGAAAGTTTGGAAGGAAAGGGTTTATTAGACTTAAGTTTTATTATTAGCCCAAAATGAGCTATTAGTTTCTATATAGGATTTTGCGTTAGTTCACACTAAATGGTTTATCACTTTTTAAATTGTTGCCACCAAATATTATCGCCCTGCTGTATCATTTTTAAACAAATGAAACAACGGTACCTAGAGCCATCAAATTTTGAAAAAAGTAATCCTCCATTCAAACACCAACATCGGGAACCCGGAGTTTTGAATTTCGGATTTGTTTTGCTATTTCCTTATTTGCAAAACTTTAACGAATTTTTCATTAACAAACTCAACGATTTTAAAGCGAACAGTGGCAGTACTGTGTGGAATAAAACATTTTTTATTTCCAGCGTGCGAGATTTTCTATCGGAAACTCTAAAAAATGTGCTGTTTTTAAATGATTCGCGATTTTCCTTTTAAATTGATTTTATGTGGCGTGTACTCGAAGAATGTGATATTTAATAAATAAAGTAAACGCACAAAACGTTAATAATGAAAAGAAAGAAAAAAAGTTTTGTAAAGCCTTTTAAGTAAACAAAGTGAACATTGATATTATGAACTGAGAATATGCTGAAAAAAAAATAGAAAAATTCATGCCAACGCTTAACGCTGTATTGAAAATTCTAAGCGTATACTGCTATGCTGCTCTTCCATTAGTCATGAATGGACTGGGGAGTTATGAATCAGTCATCAGTCATGAATGGGCTTTGTAAACCCATTTTAAAAAGCAGACATATATTCATAAAAGACAAAAAATGATTTGTCCAAACTCCAGTTTCTGATTGAAAATCTATTGTTTTACAGAATAAGCTTGTAGGTTTTCCCTTAGTTTACATAATCAGATATTTTCATTTTGATATTTTTCCTGAACTTCTCATGTCCCGTTGCATTTCTTAGCCAGGATGCAAATTAAAGTTAAGCGAAGAGAATGTTTAAACGGACTAAACGAGAAGGTTAGGCGAAGCGTGATTTCGCTAGTGCAGAGCACGTTTGCTATTTCGTCCTTCAAGCTGTGAATCTTAGTTGTGGCCATGCATTCCAGCCACTTTTTTAAATGGCTGGAATACTGTCTGTCGCTGGTGTAGGTTGTTGAGTCAGCCTGTTTGTTAGCCTTAATTTGCGTATTCTAGTACTGATATGTTTCTTTGAATTGATTGCTAAATTATCAGATTTATTGTAAAAGTATTATTATTAAAGTTCCACTGCATGTAGTCGGTGTTATTGTAAGCACGAAGTACGTGCCTTTTGATAAAAAGTTTGAAGAATAAAAACGGCTCTCTACACCCTTCTTCTGTACTGGCAATCATCACGCCTGTGCGAGAAGTTGTTAGGCTTTATGGGAAGATTTCATCACATTTTTGATAGCTAAGAAAGCTATATCTTAGCAGAACTAGCAGTTCAAAACGCTTTTTTAAGTGCCATTGTTAGCCCGATAGACATCAGAAAATCATATACTAGTTTAATATACTTTCCACTTAATTTTCTTTCCACTTAAAACTATCTTTTTTTTAATCTGATTTATAATTTTTTGTTTATTTAATATTTTATGAGAAATGACTCTTCGAGGAATAGCAATAAAATATGAATAGAGTCGAATTTGGAAAAATTTTTGTAATTGGTATCACATGTTAGTTCTTATAACGAGATATATTTCGCAAATCGGAAGAAGACGAAGAATGGCCTGGTTTGTTTTCATTAGCTATACATGAGTCACGTGATCTCTACATTGCTTACATGAGCTATACATAAGTTGCGTGATCTCTGAGATCATTGGAATGTATCTCATTCGATAGCTTTTATTTCTTTTTACGTCTCCGTTCAATTAATCGAAGACTATTGTAATTTTAATTACAATTAATCCACGACTATTTCAATTGTAATTTTTCTGGATTGATTAAAAATTCAGTAATCGCCGAATTTCAATATAGTAGGGGTGTAAAAAGTAATTTTTAACAACAAGGTACACCAATATTAAATTTTGTTTGTTGTAACCTTAATATTGTATTAGAAAACATGTAAGGGCTTATAAATTTTATATCAGATTTTAAACTTAAGAAAGCTTTTGTAACACATCGAGGACAGAATTAAAGAGACATATACGGATCACACTAATACATGATATTTACTGAATAACTTGAAACACAATACTGATTCATGAGTAAAAATTTCAGGCTTTTTTTCCATTTGCCCGTGAGCAGGTTTACGTACATCAGGCTCATTAACATTAATAGATGTGACATCCATTTATTTGTAAATCTATATGACGTAACTATGCATAGTAATTCAGGAATTGACTAACATGGAGGGAATAGAAATTTTTCTAGCAAATCCTATATAGAATTATTAACTTTTTAAAATTATTTACTCCACCAAAGGCTAATTATTCCTATTTATATCAGTAACTGACACTATTTTATAAAAACTGTGTTTGCTGACAGACCTGAGTACCACCAAATTCTCTTGTGTAGATGGATCAGTTAGCGTAACTTCAAGTGTTCTTAACTTTTCTCATATTTAAGTAATTATGTATACAACTGTAGAATGAGAACACGAAATGAAAAGAGGAATGAATACCAGAGTGAAACTTAAAGGCAAAATATGGGTAAATTTGAAAAACCTTAATATAATACTATTATAAAAATCAATAGGAAACTTTTGCTCAATTCTAGCTCCCATAAAAATAGTAATAAAAATAATAATAAATAAACACCATATTTCTATTTCCAACGCACCTTGTATTACATTAAAACCTTTGGTCAGTTATACAGATGTAAAAACTTTGATGTATAACTTGCACCTTCCTTTTCCAGTGAATTTACAGAGCAGATTCTGTATTCACTTCAGTTTGGAAAGATTAAACTCACTTTTATCGTTTCAGAAGCTAGAAAGTATCGGGAGGACACGTCTATTCGTCCATTTAAGATTCAAGTCTCAAATGATGTGTTGAAAGATCTGAAGATGAGATTAGAACGTACTCGATTCGAAGATCCTTTGGAAGATTCCTGATTTCTAGATGGTTTTAATCCCATATATCTTCGTGAAGTAGTAGAATATTGGAAAAGCAAATACAATTGGCAGAAAGAAGAAGAAAAACTTAACAAATTTCCCCACTTCAAGACACGCATCGAAGGACTTGACATCCATTTCATGCATGTGAAACCCACTACAAAAGAAGAAAAGAAGGTAAATTCGTGTTTGAGAACTGATTTCAAACGATGCGTTTACAATATGGACGTATAGTCTCTCTGTCATAAGTGACACAGAAAATTACCATAAACATCATAATGTAAATGTACATTAAAAAAAAAAAGCTTCGGGAATTAAAGCAAGGATGCAGAGGTGACCTGGCGACTTCCTACGTCTTTCTTTTCCAAATCATCTACATCTATACATGCTTCTGGTGCAAAATTGACACTTCAGTTGTATATTGGCCATATTTGAGATAAAAGTACTGTTTTCCAGCAAAATGTTCGTTGCTTGCCAGAAAATGGCAGCAAAGTAAGGCTAATGTAGGCATCATCATCGTAAATGAAACTGACAGCGAATTTACTTTAAGCGGCCATGTTCTCCTTTCCCCTTTTAATGACAGTCTAAATTTGAATTCTTCAAACATTTTATGTCACAGACCTTACGCTTCAAATGTTATCTCAATGCTTGTCATTTCCTATCCATGCGCTGCTACTTTAACAATTAATGATAGTAATTTAGCAGTTAATGACAGTTTAGAATTGCTTTGTATCGCCCAGACTTGAATAGGGAAACCTACTGCGATACCAGGTGTACCAGAGAACAGAGGCTCCATTTCCTGGCTGACTAAATCGTCTGCCTCACATGGATTATAGCCTTTGCCTCCAAGCATTTATTTTTCAAAGCAAAACATACATTGGCAAAAAGGCCTTCCAAGACATAGATATGAGTCTATTATACAATTGTTACTACAAATGCACTTTTCAAAATTAAAAACACAGTGAAAGAAATAATAAAGTCAAATACTTCAACTTCTAAAAATCAACATTCATATTAAAAGAACCTCAAAATTATAAATTACAATCAGAATTATATCGAAAATTACAATATGTAGTACTATTACCAAATCACAATGCAAATGCAAAACCTACTGCGATACCAAAGAGCCCGAGCTCGAATTACGGAGAAGACATGAATATTTGTAAACGTGTAGTGTCTGTGCGGCATGAGGCATTCTAAATATGTGGCTAGCCGAACGTATTCTCGAGAGGTTGGTAGTAAGTGAAGATGATGAGAGGCCCTCGGACCCGTACCCCCCCCCCGGGGTGCTCTCCATCAAAATTGGGGGCGGAACTGAGCAAAGTCATACTTTCGTCTGTATGGTGTTCAAGGCTGTTGCCAACAACAGGCGGAATCTTACACTCCTTGCTACGATGAATTTCGTGGGCTTGTTCTGATGTTTCTCTCAGACAAATGAGGTAATTTGCAACAGAAGTGCGATGTTTTCTCTTGGTTTTTCTTTTTTGTATGACGTCGTTTTCGTCTTGCGTTGTTTTTCTGCACAACGTTTTCATTGTGATGTTTCCAGAGAGGTTGTGATGTTTTTAAATCAGTAAACATATAAGGTTAAGCTGTTTCCAGCGTTCAAGTGTTATTTCACTTACAGAAGTGGGAGAAATTAAGACAGAATAATATTTTAGTTTCTCAAGGTAGAGATTGTATTTGGAATTCCAAAGACATTCCAAAGAAATGTCTTTAGAGCAGATTATAAGCGACATGACTTTTGAGGGTGTGACTAGTGACATTACACCCTCAAAGAATTCTGATCTTTAAGAGCAAACCTTGGAATGCAGTAAATGTGGGTTGGTTATCGTACATCATGTAAACTTTGATCACTGCATCAGTCTTGAATGTCACAAAAACACGGCTTTTATTAATACTTCTTAAATGTTGAAAATTTTGACTTTCTATGAAACAAAATGTAACGAGATTCAAACAATATTTGTAATTTTTAAATAAAACGTTCTCGAATTACTTGTATTTTCAGCTTTCCGTAAACAATATTTCTTTCAGGAAAATTTATTAAAAACAGTAATAAACTGAATTTTTGTAAATATTTTACAAAAGCAGCAGGGAAAATATGGGTTACTCATAACACTTGAACAGTAGAGAATAAGGTGCTTTCACCCTATAGCGTTACCGTCATTGGCTATTTAAGTAGAAACGCATGGATAGGCAGCGACGGGCAGTGAGAAGCAACCTGAAGCGTAAAGTCTGTGATTAAAAATTCTAGAAATTCTGATTTAAAACGTGTCGTATGCTGAAGATAAACGCTGTCAAGAAAAGGTCTAATGCGGCATCATCCTTTATTTGCATTAAGATAGATATAATGTTAATGAAATTTCCCAGCTCAAGACGTTTTGTAATTTCTTTTTTTTCTTTTTGATATCTTTCGATTGTCTTGCTCTAATCTGTTTAATTTTTCACCTTTATATTTCTTGCACCCTTAAAGTGATAGACTTCTTTTGTTACGAAACTATGCAAATAAAGACAGCACAATTTATCTAATCCTGTAATATAAATTTATAATTATGACTACAGTGATCCACCCAACAGCATCAAGGATTTACTGTTAATGCAACAGCTACAGATTAGCTTGAATTTTCTCTTCTAATTATTAAATTTATTGCTCAATCCTTAAAAAATCTGTTTCATAGTTTAATTCTAAAGAAGTTTTTCTTTGTCAGCATAGTTTAAAATATGTAGATTAAATTTAGCATCTCATTTAAAAAGTGAATCTCAAGTCCTGAGGGGGAGAGAAAGAAAAAAGGAAATCAGGCATAGTTAGTCATTATTAGCCTTTTAACCATTGTTTTAATTTTATATCCAGTAAATTATTCAAAACAAATCTTCAGTTAATGTACTCAGCATCCTTCTGGTTTTCATAATCAGTCTATCTGCTGCAATTATTAATTTTAATTCCAAACATTATTTCCTCAACAATTTCGGATGCCTTACTTCATATTTTGGTTTGTTTGACATTTTTTCCCATAGATAACAGTAGAATGCTTTGGTTTTATTTATTTCCCTTATTTCGTTTAATTAAATGATGTCTTTATGCTCCACAACATTTCTGTTGCGTGATGAAGGGAAATTGCGTACTTTCCTCTAAAAATGCAATGTGTTTTCTATTAAACTACCATCAGTCTAAGATTGAACTTTGCCTTATTTTGGACCAGGATCTACAGATCTGAGCAGTGAAGCATTTGTTGCCCACTCAGCAGGGCAACAGCTTCTAGAAAACATGGAAAACATTCCTTAACCATGTTTTCTGGATGTTAGCTCTTTTAGTTTGGCAATCATATTAGATGCGCTTTTTAAATGCTGGTATTGTTACATTTCTTTTGGTGATGTCTAAAGGGTACGCTCATAGATAAGATCGTTTGATTCTGTTTCAAATGATTTTTCACCAAACGTAGCCAAAGAAGATAAAATTTCAAATAACTATTTACATGTAAATGCGGGGCTAGAGCAGTCAACAACTCAAGATTTAGCCACGAAAGCCTGAATTAGTTCTTCATCTGTTCCATAGCACATTGCAAAACTGCCTGAATATACTGACGAGCCAAAACAGTGTGATCATCCCCACATTTTTCAATGACCTAGTTTGGATGACTTGGAGGGCCTTTGATTTTGTGGAAATGGTATTTAACTGCTGCCAGAAAAGGTAAAGAATCATTTTGCGTCCCATGCTTTGTTATGCCTGCACGATTAGGCTTACTCCTGCAAGACCAGCAGGAAAAAAATTACAGACTACTCTAAATTGTATTCTACGACAGATTGTAAATGCCCTTGGTATGTTAGAAATAGAAGATTTACAAGGAACTTAAAATTATTCAAATCAGAACCTATTTTTATCATCTAATAAAAATCTTTCATACCAGACAACGCAATTTATTTAATGCTATAATAGAAATTTATAATTCTGACTATAATGATCCACGCAATAGCAAAAGACCCATGTCTATTCTGAGTAAACAAGTTATATCAGAATAAATTGTTTTTGTAAATTGTATTATATTTTTGCATCTTCTATACCTGCATATAGTTATTCTACATCAGTACTAACTCGTAGTATTCACACTTGTCATCCCCAGTTTGACAGCTTTCTAGATTACACTGTCGTAAATCCTTCTAAATTCTTATTTCAGGGGAAAAAAGTTAGATTAGTGAGAATAACAGATTTCTTGTTTTCTTTAAGTTATGACCTTAATCTATTTCGAAATTTGTAACTCAGTTACAGAAGGGGTAGTGCACTATGCACTGCCACCCTAGTGTCTGACACTGTAACACCGGACCATGTAAAGAATCATTCTTCCACTTACGTTTGCAAGTGATGGGAAAGGTTGTTGATTTAAGTGAATTTGATAGAGGGCAGTTTGCAATGGCCCCGAAGGCTCAGAACGAGTTTCTCTGAAACTGCACCATTGGTAGTTTGTTCACGATCTGCCGTTGTTAGTATTTATGTAAAGTGGATAAATGACAGTGAAACCAGCAGTAGAGATGCCAAGATCAATGCATATCCAAGTGCAAGTGTTTCCGAACACACAGTTCAGCAGACACTGTTGAATATGGGACGACGCAGTAGATGTCCCACTCGTGTGCCTCTGTTAATCAAGCGTCATTGTCAACTACGCCTTTGCTTTGAGGCAATTACGTTTTAGTTTAACTAACAAGTTATTTTACTTTTCTAACATCTTTACTGTCCTTCCCTACTTCAGTCAGGCATCACGTTCTTTCCAGAAAAAAGGTATATAAAAAAGACTTCATCGAAATTGTAGTGTGTAAGCGAGAAAAGGAAATAGAGTCAGAAATTGGATTAGGTGGCTTGACGAAGGGCTGATTATAAGTCATGCTTGTGTTAAAAATGACTAGTGGTAGAGATGGCCAAATGGTAAGTTGTAATTGAAGTATAAGCACATGATTATCCGCTAGGATATTGTGGATCCTATTAGCGGGGGGCGTGGTTGTATTAGGACAAATATCCGGAACTGACCGCTGGCGGTAGGAGACCCGGTGTTTGATCTGAAGGTGCAGTTGTCGAGGGATTAGAGGCTGGGCCTCGTCTGGGCCCGCAGTCCAATATCGCCTCTTCGTGACCCCCGCTGGTAACCATGACGGCCTCGGCTGGCATGGGATTGGGTGCTAGACAAACATCCCTAGGGTCTGACTGGGCGGAATTTCTGGAACCGACCATTTATGGGAGGAGACCCGGGATTCTTCCAGACCACTGGCTGGACCTATGTATGAGGAATTTGCGGAACCGATCATTTATGGGAGAAGACCCAGGGTTCTTCCAGACCATTGGTTGGACCTATGTTCCCACAGCTTCGGCCTCCAGCGTAAATAATCAGTCTTCATAGGACTAGAGCCGTCGTATATTCGGTGGTTGGTTCAGACTTGGCAGGGACCATACTGATACTGTCTTGTCCGTGACTCTGGAAGTGAGGACGTTACATGGTTAGATATAAGAGCTGCTCGGCGGGGTCACGTCCCCCGGTCAATGCTTGGCGATGGATGATGTCTGACATGAAAAGTCGCTTTGGGTTTATCGATGGGAGTGGCGCTTTCCGAACAGCCTCCAGAGGTTGGACAATACTCTATGTAAGGCTGCTCAAGAAGTGGCCAGGTAATGCAGTCCTTCCAATATTTTCCTTTCCTGTGGATCTTATTGGCTTAAAGTGACTTGTCGAATAAAATTTAAGCTGAATGAATTCATAATCAGTTTAAACTAATAGAAACAATTTTCTAGTTGGTAATCAAGCTTTGATATTTCAATTACAGCTTATCACCTGTCCAACTATTGCGAAATCTTCAACTCAGGTTTACAATCAGCTATTCACTAAATAAGCTAATTTAGTTTCCGATCTCTGCTCTCTTTCCTCGCTCACACAGGATCGATTAAGTCCTTTCATGCACAGGTGCTAGCTACTTAAAATCTACATAATTTTCTAAAAAGAACGATTTGAATGACTAAAATACGAACGGACAATAAACATGCAAAAAACCTTAAAATAACTGCTTAGTTAAACTAAAACTAAACTGCCACAATCCTATTTAATTTAAAGGTGTCCGAGAATAAACGCTTCTGAAATGAACACTGCGCAAAGAAAAGAGGGGGAGATTTTATATCTCCTGTTCTACCGGGCCGATTGACGAAATTCAAATTGCGGTTTTCATGAGAGTTAATTTAATTTTTTTTTACCCCTTTTGAGTCACATTATTCCAAAAGAACCTTAGCTGTTCTTTAATGTGAGTTTTTGTTGTAGTTTGAGTATATCAATTCGAGGTTGTAACATTCATCTTGAAAATGTACAATTTCCAACATCTCTTCTTTCGGAGGAGAACTTCCTAACGTTTGAGAAACCCTAATCTAAAATATAGCGAAGATGAATTTCATGCATTTGAATTTGATATAAAGGACACAGTAAGAACACAGTCAAAAATCAAAGTCCGAAAATAAAATGCAAAATTTTACAAAATAACTGACAAATACTCTATTTTGATTCTAGTAAGTTGTATTTTGCAGGTTGACGTCATTCCTCTTCTTCTCATCCATGGTTGGCCTGGATCTTTTACTGAGTTCTACAAGATTGTTCCTATGTTGACGACTCCAAGATCGGATCTAAATTATGTTTTCGAAGTTGTATGCCCTTCCATTCCGGGATTTGGCTTCTCTGAATCATCAACCAAGAAAGGTATTTATCATTTATCTTTTGCTATCTGAGATTTCATCTCGTTTACATGTATAAAGAGAAATCTGAAACAAATTCTTTCTTAATTCTTGTGTGATATGCCGTTACTAATTATTGTAACAAAATTAATCTAATTAGGAAGTCTATAGAAATTATTTCCTGCATTTTGGAAGATTTTGTTGGAGCATAAATAGGTAGGTAAATGGCCAGAAAGCACCTTGAATGTTCCTCTTTTTAGTCTTTTACGTGGGATATATTCGACATAACACAGACAGTAGATCAAAATGTCCCAAGCCTGTAATGAAGGTAACGATATTTGAGATCGATGCTATCTCATCATGCGAGAAAACCTTTGAGTTTTCCTTTTACGTAGCTTTCAGTTATCGACTCTTTATGAAAAGTTCTCTTTATGAAAGCCATCCATTTTCAGAGTAAGCAGACACTTTTCTTGTACACAGCAATGAATACGACTGAACGTGGTTGGGTAAGCCAATCACTTGGATTCTTAAAACAGGTCTCATTATTCAACACAGCGTCTTAGAAATAATGCATGACAAGAGAGGCATTGCTGCCGTCTTCCAAATGCACTTGCTACGACGAGATGTGGATTGCAAAATTCGCAATCTCTTGATAAATTGTGTTTTTTAAGATGTTAATGTCAGTTAGGGTTTGAATAAGAATTTTAGCTTAATAAAACAGTGCACAGTATTTCAAGTTTTTCCCATAAAATCGCAACTAGGATAAACAAGTACCTTAGCTTTGCAAACATTATTAAACAAAAATCTATCATTTGTTGTAGAACATTAAGGATGGTGCAAGCGTCACTCTGAAAATAACTCATTTTTGCTTTATACCCATATTTTCTTTCGGATTCATCATGTTATTCTGCCTGAAATCTTGATGAAAATGGTAATGAGCAGCAGAATGTTCTAATATTCATTATACACTCATGTCCATAAATTAAGGATAATGCAAAATCAGGCAAAGGAAGAGTTAGAAGCAAAACAAATTTGACTTATTTGTAAAGCTTATTTATTAAACAAAAGGTAAAGAGCAAAAAAGATGCTATATGTATGATATTATTAAAAAACTTATCAATGTTTTCTCCCTGGAGCAAATTACAAAAAAAACTTTTTTACATTTTTTACAAAAAACCAATATTTCATGGTCGGTATGATTGGTAATACATTGTATGTCTCCCAGACGATGCAATACAGTACGTACAACGTCTAGGCATGCTGAGTATCAAATTATCGATCTGATCTTGGAGGATATTGCACCACTCAAAAAGCAATGCTCTCCGAAGTTCCGGTAGACATGTAGGAGGAGGTTGACGAGCTGCAACTCGTCGGCCAAGCGTGTCCTACACGTGCTCTACTGGATTCAAGTCCGGTGAGAATGCTGGCCAGTCCATACGGGTGATATCCTCTGATTGAAGGCATTCGCTTACAATGTTAGGACGGGGAGGGCGGGCTTTGTCATCCATAAACACAAATTGTGCTCCCATGGCGCCCCGAAACAAACGTACATGTTGTTCCAGAATGACGTCCCGATAGATTTGGCTTGTCATGGTTCCAATTTGAACATGCAGGTCAGTTTTAGAACCCAGAATAATTCCACCCCACACGAGCACTCCTGCACCACCGTAACAGTGTCGTTCAATGATGTTTTCTTGGTGGTAACGGGTACCTGGAGCTCTCCACATGAAAGTCCGGCGAGAATCAGACTGCAAGCTAAACCTGGACTCCTCGGGAAACATCACACTAGCCCACTGTTGCGGTGTCCACAATGCATGCTCTCTACTCCAGGCTAACCGCAGGCGACAGTGAGTTGCAGTAAGTGGAACGCATCTGACAGGTTTACGAGCATATAGACCAATCTGCCCTAAGCGTCTGTACACGGTCTGCCTTGAAATTGTCGTACCAGTGGCTGAAGAGAGCTAACGAGACAGGTCTGAGGCTGTGCTCCGCCTGTTTCTTTTGACAGTAACTGCTAAATACCGGTCCTCATTCGGCGTTGTAACTCTGGGGCGACCTGTGCTGTAACGTCAATTCACATTACCATCATCTTGGAATTGTTGCCAAAGCCTGGAGATGACACTCTGGGCAATTCTAAGTTCGTCTGATACTTCCAGTTGGGTACGCCCACATTCCAGACGGCCGATAATTCTACCACGTAAAAAATCATCCAGATACGTCCTTTGTGTCATAACTATTCGGTTATTGCACTGAAATGCTTATAAAGCGCCTGTGAACAATTTTACTTCTTTGCCTGTATTCCTTATATATCACTCAGTTACGCTCTCGTCACTGTGACGTACCATCGGTGTCATCTGGTTACTTCCTGAAATTTGCATATGATTCTTGAAGATGTGTGTAGTGATTTTGCAGTTGATATATTTATTTTAGAGTTGATTTCCGCGTGACTCCGAATTATCCTTAATTTATGGACATGAGTGTAGTATAGAAAAACTTTCGTAATATTCTCACACACTGTTCCAAATTATGTTAGTCTTTTGTGAAAGCGATTTTTTTAGTGAACTGGTAATCAATATTGATGTTTCAGAAATGGTTGTCAATGGGAAGTGATTGTCATGAGGAGCTTCACTATGCTTCTTGAGTCTTTTTAATCCCTACAATGCAGCATTTTGCAGCAATTTTAAATTTAAGTAGTATTTGAACCTATAAATCTCATTTCAGAGCCACAATATCTTTTTCTCCGCCTTTGCGTTCTTCGAAGTTTGATTTTGCTGCATTTAACTGATGTGTCTTTTAGAAGATTAAAAATAAAAAAGAAATAAAGTACCAGAAATCAAGTTCTTTATGCTAAATATCCGAAATATTGTCAGCTGTTTAAAAACTTTAGATTATCAAGCTCTCTGGAAACTTTTTAGTATAGCTGATTGACCTTTTTAAAGGAACAACTTAGCCTACACGAAAGGTATTAGTTAGGGAAGGTAAAGTTTCCTTTGTTCAGTAACTGTTCCAAATTGTTATATGCAATAAATTGCCTGTTCTAAAAATGGTAAATATACTTCAAAAAAGCTTTTAAAGTTTGATTTCATGGTATTATTTTAACAGCTATTATTATAATGTAAGTGACCTGCTGCACAAAATGCAATGAAAAAAAGGTAAAGAGAGAAAACGTGGAGAAAAGAAACCAGCTGTGGGATGAACGCAATCAGCTGATCAGTATTTACGTTTAGATAATGTTAAGTACTGCCATAATTTTTTTTCATTTCGCTATATTTGGGATGTAAACTGATGAAGCTTTCTGAATTTGTTTCAGATATTTTCACCAGCAAAAATTGTTTTGAGTTGTACAAAATAAAAAAATTTAGTTAATTCTTTTGTCTTTTTGGCATGTTTATTCCTAAAGTTCACACAAACAGTTAACACACAAATTATTCTTTGCATTGAAATTGAAGATTGCAACGATTTTGTAAAGGAATTTAAAATGAAATCCTAAGACTTTTATTTTGACAAACAGGTAAGTTTTTTAATATATTTAAAATAGAGAATTTTAAATTCCAGTAATATAACCAGTATATTATAAGATTTTTTATTATTATGATTTTCATTTTGCTAACTGTTTTGATATCCCTTTTAAGATATTATGAGATGAATGAGCTTTAAGGATTAGATGCCTACTTTAGTTATTATATATTATAAAGTCTAATTCTGTTAGGGAGCATAAATTACAGACTTTAAAAAAGGACTGTTCAAGAACTATCTTCTAAGCTTGTGAAACAAAACAAAAGTCGGAAGAAGGGTGTATAAGACCCTTTTATTTGAACACAACATTTATAGTTCGACCGCCTCATCCGCGACCATGAGCGCAAACGCGCATGCGCCATTCGGACCGAATTATTCTCAAAATAGGGTGGAAGGATGGGGACTTTCTTTCCCTCCAGCGTATCTCCTTCCGGAGAAGAGAAGACTTTCATGTAACTTTTCACGTCGCAGCAACTAATAACGCTCCTTTTCGACCAGTCTATGTGTTTTGGCAGAATGCCAGCCAGGGTTGCGTTTGAAACGGTCGAACTATACCCAACTTGGGTTTACATAAGCCAAGCACTTCTGGCTTAACAGAAATACGTAACAATGAACAAAAATGTGGTAGATTAGCCTAACGGCTCGTAGGATAATGTAACTCGCAGGCAAGGCTCTCGTTTGTAGAAAATCGGCGAGACAAAGCATTAGAAGCACTCAACGCCACTAAATCAAGTCGTTAGTAATCACGGCACAACGTGGCTTGGAATAGGCAGACACATTCTAAAAGTAACTCCCGAAAACATTGCTTAAATAACACATCTTTCTACTTTAATCTGAATAAACGCTCGCTGTCTCATTTACATCCTTGCATGAAAAGCATGGGTGAGAAGAGAGTAATAGTGAAGTGCTAACTTAAAATGAACTATTAGTTAAAAGTAAATAGATAAACCTCCCAATATTTTTGATTTAGTTATTATCTACAACTTTAACAATCACATCAGTATCTTGGTTAATATGATTCGGAAAGGATAAAAGAAAAAAATGTATGTGGCATGGATGCGATCAATTAACCAATGCTAACTTTTGGAAGCAATATTTTTGAAAATGGAGGCAATAAAAAAACCTGAGCCAGATCATTGAGTGGTCAAAATATTCTAATTTTTGATATTACAGATTCGTTACAGAAGTTCCATATTCATTATTTGGTTCGATAAGGAATCGCTGGCATACTAATGAATCAGAATGTAGAATTTTAATGGATACTCTTTATTAAGTTTTATATCTCTGTGTCAGTAGTATCAGTAGTACTATGTGGCAAGGGGATACATTTTTTACATCCAACAAGTCTTTTCCTGTTTAGGTTTCAATGCGAGAGCAGCTGCGAGAGTATTCTTGACCCTGATGGAGCGTTTAGGGCACTTTAAATTCTATGTTCAAGGCGGAGACTGGGGATCACACATCGCCTCTCTCATAGCGAGGTACTATCCATCCAGGTAAAGCCTGTATTTCGATTAGATTTTACTCATTATTCAATAATTAAGTCTCTAGTGTGATTAACATTTCAAATAAGTAACTTGTACTGCATGGTATGACTGACATAGCATGAAGTAGTAGAAATGAAGAAGTAGGCTTTCAAAGATTACGAATTTATGACTATATCTTTGGAAGGTAACTGATTTAATATTTCAATAATGTTTACAAAAGTTTATGAATTAGGTTAATGCACTTCTGTCAACTTTTTATGTTTATATTACTACTGTATACTACACATTTTCTCTGCCTTCAAATCATTTTTTGCCACGTTGTAAGGATCTTAAGTTTGACTAACGTTTCTTTTACTTTAAAACTTTACTATCATCTCTTATTTTATCCTTCCGGCCAGAATAAAGACTTGAATATATTTATGGAAATTGTACTTGCTATAACGCTTAAGTATTTAAGTTGTGGCTTTTTGCCAAGAGCAGAGTTAGAAAGGGAGAGAGTGAACCGTCTTTCCACTAGGCTTCACGCGAGCTTGCCATCGGTTACTGTCTGTCCTTAAGGCCAGAGGTTTTAGTCCTCTCGAAAGCTAAAGACGTATTGTAGTTTTCCCCGTAGTTTGCGTACTACATACGTAGTAATTTAAAACACCAGTCTGAGTGTTAGTCATGTGTGCAAAATATTAAAAGTTAGCTCTTATTTAAATTTTAGTTCGTTAGTAGTCGTATATTTTTACGTTCAGACCACAAGTGGTTGGTCTTTGTATCCCGAAGTGCGGGAGCACCTGTGATATCGTGGATAATAAGGGGTAATTTAACCCTTCTCATTTTGTTGTCTTTGCTACACTCCATAGGACATAGTTTGTACTCAAACTCACTGTCTAGTCAGGGCACGTCATGTTCGCCAAGCAGATGAGAAGAAATACAAGTCCTGATAACGTGATTTTTTTTTGTTAACATTTACTATACGAGGTAAAAAACTAAATAAGCTGTTTGCAAATTTTTAATCTTAATTCCCTCTTAAGATTTTTTTTATTTGTATATTGCCAATGCACATTACCCATTCTCTCTACATTCAAGCTAACATTTTGCTCGCTTGAGTTTCTTTTTTATCAGCATTTCCGAAATGTTAAAAGCAAGAGCCTTGCGAATTTTATAATGTGAAGCTATAATTTTCTGTTCGTTTCCCTAAAATATAAAACATAATATCGAAATAAAAAAATTAATTTCCGGAATTGAAGTCTTTGTTAGTTAATTTACGTAATAACAGCTTGCTTAAAATAGGTATTTTGGTACTACTTGATTATCACGGTCCCCACGATAAACCGCCAGATTATGTAAAAAACGGTGCTTTCACGAATTTGATGAACCGCTTGAGATCATAATAGTCTTTTTTCAATTTAAGCATTTTAAAAAAGTTTCACCAAATGATGTAAAAAACGGTACTTTCAGTTTCACTTTCGGCTTCTATTTGCCAAATTTGACGAACCGCGTGGTAACATACTAGTCTTTTTTTTTTTTTTTTCAGTTTAAACATTGTAAAAAAATGCTGACAATTTTTAATTTACCGAGGAGGGAGGAAGATGCCGTATCGTTTCTAGGAAAAGGATGTATTGCCTCACAATCGAATGTGTGCAATTGGCCACAAACTGCATCTAAACGAAAGTATGTGGATGTGCAACGCGAAAAGTTGTAAGCAAAACATTCGATTCGACAACTGGTTTAGTGGTTCCCAAACACCATTTCTAACAGCGCTTCGTTTCATACACTGTTAGGGAAAGGAACTAACGTCTTGAAGTGGTGCGATAAAGAGGTTAGTTTGTTAGGTATACTTCGATAACCTAAAGGGCGAATAAATGGCCCTGAAAAAATAGTCGAAATTGACGACAGTGGATTCGAGTGGTTTAGTGGACAACAGTGGATTCGACGGGTTATACCCTGAAAATGGCCAGTGTTTATTGTTCAGGTTCCAAATCAGGAAGCAAGCATACTGATATCAACGACTGTAGACCATATAGTGGAAGGGTCGACAATATATTTAGATTGCTGGCGAGCCTATAAAACAATCGAGTTTGGAAAAGCTAGTTACAGCCATTTAGCTTTGAAACAGACATTCAGTTTTGTTGATCCAACAAGGGGTCCCCCCTCTCAAATGTGGAAAGATTGTGGGCTCTTTTAAATTGGGAAACAAAAAGCAAAGGGGTACGGCTCGCCATCATCCAGTCGTGTCTTTCCGAATTATATTTCCCAGTGCATATTAAAATCATTTTCAGAAGTATGGCAGCCACAAACTACATGTGAGTAGTTTATACTTGGCGATAATCCTCTCTCCATTTTGATAATGGGGGCCATGAAAATCAAGTAGTTATTTTTTTAAATCGGGAATCGATTACTCCTTCTTGACTTCAGCTGAGGCTTATGTACCTTGTCCGCAAAAGTCTTTGCGAACTTTTTATTTTTGCAATCGTTTGTCAGAGACATATACTTTCCGTTACAAAAGGTTTTAAATGCCACAAATATTCAGATTTTGGCATTTTAAAATTAAAAATAGTCAATTTCGTGGAACTAACGAAATCTAACTTTTTATATGCCGTCCTGGTTCTGTTAATTTCATTTAGTAGAGTTTATATTCTTTCTAAAGAATAAAACGCAAAAAGTTTGATTCTCCTGCGGCAAAAAATGATAGACATATTTAATTTCAAAGTTTGGCACTCATGAAATCTTTTTCGGTTTTCTTTAAAAGATAAATCAGAATAATTCGAGGTTATTTTCTTCCTTAATATTTATTTTGCACTTTTTATTTACTAGTACATAGCATAGATCTAGAAATATTCATTAATTTATAATATTGTAACATTTGCTACGTCGAAAGTATTTCCACCCGTGTAATTTAAAAGTATCTAAGTGCTAAAATATGTCCTTAAAGATCTCATGCACTTTTATGATTTTAGAATCATAACCTAGTAACCGTACAAAAGAATTCATTAAACTAAAAATATTTTTAATTTTTTAGCCCAAAGGGGCAATTTTCCCGGATGGGCTATTAATTTCATTTTGGTATTTTGCGTCGTCCACTATAAAATGACATTTCACCTTTCAAATTGTTGCCACCAAATATTAGATCCCTGCATTATATTTAATGAAATTAAATAAAGAAAATTCTGCATGAATGTACGTATGTTTCTCGCATTGTGAAAAAAAAACAGTACCTAGAGACATCACATTTTGAATAAAGTTGTCCTCCACTCGAATATAGGCATCTAGAAGCCAAAACTTGGGATTTGTTTTTATTATTTATTTCATATTTTGTAAAGCATTTATCAGCTTTTGATTAAGAAACTCAGTAATTTCAAAGCGAACAATGCAACACTCTATTGGGGGGGAGTAAAAAAAAGAACGTTTTTAGCTCCAAGGTGCGAGACTGTGTTCCGGAAATTCTAAAGATATGCTCTTTTTAAATATTTTGTGATAATGCTATTGAACTGAATTTTATGCTTTAAGTGCGAAGAACGTGATATTTAATAAATACAGGTAACGCAAAAGACGTTAAAAACGCTCCTTTGGGTGTCATATAAAATATTAATTTATATAAATTATGTTATTTAGCTGTTATGTGAGAGCTGTATGTCTGCATCTCTCTTCTAGAACACCAATGCTGTAGGAATTAGATCTTTACGTGTAGAATTAGATGCTTTTGAAAAAAAAATATTGATCATTACATTTCATGACAGTTTGATTTGCAATACTCGTCACCTGACCTTAAAATATCACTTTTTAATTTATATAAGACTCCTGGATGTAGAAGAAGCTTTAAAACTAAATGCGTGTCCAGATTTTGTCAAACATAAGTAAAACGGGGAGCAGGAGACCGTACAAAAAGTTGGATTTCGTAGCTTTTACAAAACTTACATTTTAAAATTAACAAATGCCTAAACAAGAATATTTGCACAATTGAAAACATTTTTTAATAAGTGGAAGTACATACATACGCCCAACGATTGTTAAAACTTGGCCACTTAATCTGAATAAGGAATGAATATGCAAAAAAGATCCAATACCTGTAATGTAGGATATCTGTAGAGTTTACAACACTACCAATCAATTACGTGTAAAAAAACTGTAATTTTTAATTTTATACTTCATACATATGCATATCTCATTGTTTTTTTTTTCTTACTAGGATACTGGGCTTACACGTCAATTGTTATTTCTTCTTTCCCCGGTCTTGGGACTTTATAAAGGGGATACTGATTTCCATCTTCCCCTACCTCATAAGTGCCGTGGAGTATCAGACAGTATTTCCTCTTAGAAAGCTGGTAAAAGATTTGTATGAAGAAGTTGGATATTTTCACATGCATAGCACCAAGCCAAATACTTTAGGTAGAGCCATATAACACAAATTTTTAGTTTTATCTGCAAAATAAACGCACGATAACTTTGATAGTTTTGCTACTAAATTTATACATGTTCTCTATTTCACAAGGAATCTATTATTACTGACTTGTTGTTCGTTGGGAAAAGTAAAAAGCGATTAATATATTACAGCATCTTGTGAGCTGAATTGGATTATTTCAATTATTGGTTTATGAATTATTAGTGACAGACAAGAGCCATTTGTTCCATTGCACATTCTGCTCTTGACCAAGAGCATTCCGATGAATAGAATCTGAGAGTCGCATATACCTTTACTACTACTATTTGAAAAATCTCCCTAATTATTTCAAAAAGATCATTTCTTTTTTAATTATGCTTACTAACTTTGTCTTTCGCTATGAAATTAGCACTTTGGTACGCTCTCATCATTTTGATTTTGTGCCAGTTTAAACATTACTGTGTTTACGGTATTTTCTCCCTCCTTTCTGCATGTCTTCATGGTGTACCGGTAGCACACTCTGTGCGTAATCGAAAGATTCGAGTCCCGGCTAGAGCATTGCACATTTTTCATATCTCCCGCATAAAAAAATCCTAATGACTCTACAACGAATCTCTCTGAAAAGGTTATAAAAGCTAAAAGCATTTAGCAATTTAATCCTTTCACTTCTATGGACTTATACACTCACTTCTAAAAGTTAAGCACGGAGAGGAAAATGCTAATTTCCGGAAGCCAATAAGAATTGAAGAGGATGCAATTCGCTGCAGAGGTAGATGGAAGTATGCAAATATGTTGGGTAACAGCCAATCGCGCTTTCATGTCAAGAAATATAAAAAAAGCCAGTCTTATAAGAAGCCAGCCTTAGGAAGGGTTACAGCAGTTGATTGTAAGCGCTGATAGAAGGTGTTTAAAACTTTCGTACAATTTGTTTTCAAGACATACGTGTTTCTATGACTTCCAGATGATGAATGGAAGATTCTGAGCGCTGGCGTGCTGTGAGACGCATTGAAGCAGGACAGTCGATCACAGATGTTGCTCTTTTCTTCGACGTTCATCATTCAGTGATTTCACGTTTATGGAAACAATTCCAAACCACACACGCAAGGCGATATCTGCAGCTACTGTACGTCGAAGTATGAGTGGACTGTACGCCCGGGTACCTCGAGTTTATGTTTCTCTATCCGTCCAATCAAGAGGGACACGATTACAGTGGTGCCGGGAACTTGTCAGTTGGAATGTGTCTGACTGCGGCAATGCCATGTTTACTGGTGAGTCAAGATTTGCTGTGGAGCCAGATGACAAGCGTATAAGGATATGGCGTGAATAACGAACACGCAATCAGTCCCAAAACATCACCGAACATCACGCATTCCGAGGCGGAAGCATTATGGTGTGGGCAGGGATTTCATTAGGATACCGCACCGACCTGCATGTCTTTAAACGGGATTCTTTGACGGCCGTCCGGTATCGAGATGAAGTCCTAGAACCCATTGTGAGATTGTACGCTGCAGCAGTTGGCCCTACTTTTGTTTTAATGGACGATAACGCACGTCCCCATAGAGCTGACATCGTCGATGACTACCTGAAGAGTGAAGGAATTGCACGTATGGCGTGGCCAGCATATTCACCCGACCTTAATCCCATTGAAAATGTTTGAGATACTCTTGGCCGTGCTGTATCTTCACGTTTCCCACCTCCAGCCACTCTTATTGAGCTGGAAACTGGTCTACAAGAAGAATGGCGACTGCTTAATTTTGCGGTGGTTGACCACCTGATTAAAATCATGGTCACAAGGTGTAAACTTTGTATACATATGAGGGGGGATCACATACCCTATTAATGTCCTTTTATTCATTTTATGCTGTTTAAGTCTCCAGTATGTCATTATCTGATAACTTACAAAAATTTTATATTGTTTTCATTTCTGTACATAATTATTGATTTTGTTTTATGCATAAATATATATGCTACTCTCCTGCCGAATTTTATGTCAATCAAAGCAGTATTTATTGATTTTTGTTGCATTTTACATCTTCGTGCTTAACTTTGGGAAGTGAGCGTATATGTGTCCAGCATAAACCATCGGTGTGGCCTGTGGCGCATGTGAATCTGGCGCATGTGAATCTGGCGAAAGCGATCGGTGTAGATGATAGACTCAAATGCGCACTCGGCGAAGGCTCTGCTGTTTATTGCTGTCTCATGTGTATGTTCAGAAATTTTTTCCATCGTGCATGTCCAACACTTGCAGAAACATCATACCTCGTTGCTTAGCAACGAGAAAAAATTAAATCTCATTTATTTAGTCAGTCATTCTGCGGCCACACGCCGTTCACACGAAGCGGCATAAATTACTTATACCTAACTCCTAGCCTTTAGAAATTTACTCTTACTATGCCGCCGCTTAATGGTTACCAATGTTATGCCGCTCCTAATGCTTACTGTGGATGCAAGTAACAAATTTGTCGGGCAGCTCAAAATGTGAAGGTTAACATAAAACTTTATTCCCCACAACTTGTCAATTTTAAAATAATACAAAATAAGTTGTTCAACTTATTGCTGACAGCTACTTGTTAGAACTCGATAAGATATTGGCTGAGTTACAGTTTCAGAAATTCTGGGCAAAATTGCAATACTAATTACATCGGATAGAGAAAAATGCAGCTAACTTTCAACACTTATCAACAGTAATAAAGTGATGCATTCGCTTCTTCGCCGTTCTCAAGCAAGCAGCAGCAGCATCACCGACAAAACATCTACTCAGAATCATGTCGGTCACTATTCCCTTCTATAATTTTAGCTTGTGCCATTTGCCACGTAATCTGCAAAGACTTCTGAGCAAATACGTCACAAAACAAGGCATAACGGAAAGAATCAACATAAAGCTAAGAAAAAACTTAAATGTCACAATGTAAATATTTATGTCATGAATATGCCTGAAACTAATGTTAGAAATGTTTTTTAAAAATTTTGTGCATATTGTGTTACTAATGTACTTTTTTCAAGCTACGTAATTTTTGTATATCATTAGTAAAATCTCTGATTCGACCAAGTCGATCGACGCCATTTTGTGAATGTATTGCTTCTTTCAGTACCATTTCTGTAATCGTTTTAAAATTTCAATTACTGAAATGTCCTAGAAAATATTGTTAATTTTAAATTGTTGTAGGATTCTTGCAGTATAATTAGTTTTAAATCCTTCATTTTAAAATGTTTCATTACTATGACACTGATATTAAGCCAACTGATAACCATTCCTGAAACATGAGTTACGTATCTTTTTTTGAAGTCAAACATTAGAAATGATTAGTCTTTTGAAGAAAAACATGTCTAAATAGATTGTGAACGCATTTTTAACCTAAAGAAATAATGTTGTGGAATGAGTGTTATAGAAAACTTTGCATGTCGCTAAGAAATCTTTCTTAAACTGTTAGTTGTTGTGATAATATCATCTTATTTTAACACATTAATGATCGCATTTACTTTCATCATTATTTCTTTTTTTTTCGCTCCGGTATATACTTCAGAATCCGAAAAGTTATATGCCATTTAAATCTTGATCCAAATACATCAAGAGTTCTTTTTAGTCAAAGGGATGTAGTCCCGAAGGACTATTACTTTCGTTTGGGCGTTTTGCGTCGTTTCACAAAAATGTCCGATTCACTTTTCAATTTAGTGCTTATGTTTCTTTGTTGGTAATTGAAGTTGCATTGGGTTGGCTATTAGAATTTTTGGAATTGTACTGTGTTGGTTATGAGGTCTGTACTGGATGGATTAATGGGATTGTATTCGGTTGACTATTGGAATTATATTGGGTTGGGTTTTCTGTTCGTATTGGGTTTAGTTTAATGTTTGTTTCATTCGGCAAGTTATTATATTATTAAGCAAGATCCCTTTGGACGTAATCTAAAATCTGAATCCTTTCAGATTTTTTTTTTGTCAGAATCCACAAATTTCGTTGCAGCACTGGATAAATAAATCATCAGCGCATTCATTTTGCGAAAACGTAATTTGCCTCTGTCCGCCGTTTGGCAAGCCGGTGTAGTGACAGCGGCATTTATTCGTCGCTATCGCGTACGACGCTAATCTAGAAAAAGTGGTACTTTTTCCTCCAACTTCATATATGATACTACTTGCGTGCCATCTGACGACAAATTATTAAGAAGCTGCCGCAGTCGTTCTAACCTTCAACAAGATCACCACCCAACAGGCATTAGCATCGATGAAGACTTCTTGAAGACTTAACATACGATTAACATTTTCGTATTTAAAAATATTTTAATAATAAATGTGCATCGTGTTTTAGAACTGATGTGTTATTCTTAGACACTAGTAAACAAATAATATTTTTCAGGTGCTCATTCTAGTAGCACTTTCCCTTAACTACAAATCATCAACAGAATTTCCCTGCAAAAGGTCATTTCTAAATTTTGTAAACAATTAATTTTCTACTAGGGCTCTTCTTTGTTTTTTTCACAGCTCGTCAAATGGTTCTGGCCGACGTCTAGGAAGTGCTATTTTTGAGAATTCGAAAGCGAGGTATTTATCGGTGCCATATAAGAGATTCATCTGAAATATATGTAAAGAATATACATTTTATACCGGTCTTCTTTTCAATATTTTCTAGGAATTTAAGTATAGATGATGAGATAGCTTTGGTGGATTTCAACTCCTTTTACATGGAGCAGATAAATGAATGAGATTTTGTAAAACAAGATCGTATTTTCTTGCGCATTTTTTCCCCTAGTATTTTAGCTGGAGTTGAACCTACGCAAAATTTTATTACATGAGCTGTTTTTAACTTAAAAGAATTTTGATTGCAGAGGATAATAGTTTATTTCTCAGTTCAAAACTGTTACCATTATGCGCCAGTACCAACAAATAGTGTAAATGCAATTTTATGTTTATTGGGAAGCAAGCATTTCAAAGAACTTCCTTCTTTATTGTTGTCTGAAACTGAATCCATAATTATCGAGGTTTGCTTTTATGCAGTCTATTTATAGATCATATATAACAGAAGAATAGTTGATTTAACCACTGCAAATTATGCGAGGCTTATCTACAGAAAGATAGATGCTTTCGTGGAAGACGTTTTACAGTAAAATGGATAGTATACCTTCAGTATTAAGAGAGAAAACAGTTTTAAAGTTTTCATATAAAAATATAGCTTTATTTAGCCAAGTAGTGCCCGCTTAAAAGATTCATGGAAACTGGTTACTTATAATCCTCATCATGAAAGAATATTATTGACTCTGAGTTCTAGCTCGGTGTTCTCTCGGTGATGTATCTAGTTTCGTTGTTGATATAGAAGACAATTTTTTGTGTCTTGAACAGATGTAACTGATATCTGGAATTGCTGCTAATGAACGTCCTTCATCATCCTATGAATAGCATTTGTTTTCTTCTACAAAATGTTTCAGAAAAAAACGGGGCAATCTTTAAGAGGTGATAAAAATATAACGATACAATCTTTTTTTTAATGTATGGGTAAGATTGGAACGTATAGGTTTAGAGAGTGCTTGCTTGACAACAAGAGGCTGTTCCACAAGATAAATGCGCCTTATCTTCAAATTCTGATGCGATGTAATAATATACGAATGGCGAGAAAGCAGTTATGCGCTATCCCACTCGAAAAAGGAGGACTGCTTTTTGCTGGAAGACTTTCCAATGTGATGGACTATCTGTTCAGCAGTGGCGTAGTTAGGATGGGGCAAGGAGGGACATCTGTCCCGGGCGCAGTATCCATGGGACGCCAAATAGCTGTCACGAAATTTCAGGATGAAACTTTTTTTCATTCTTGGCACACAGAAAGGGGAGCAAGATCTTCAATTGTCCCTAGACGGTAAAAACCCTAACTACGCTTCTGCTGCTCAGTATCGAAAAGATACATGGAATTATCTGGATGCCAGCTTTCCGGGCCAATGGATTGAACGTTACTTCTGGTAAACCTAGAAATGCCAAGATGCGCGCGCATCAACCACACCAACTACGTAAATCACACCCAATTATTATATCCCATGATACTCTTGTTCTTTGCTTCTTATTAAGCTTTCATATGTGCTTGTATGCAAACATTAATGTATCCGTCGCTTTATATTATTTAATTACATCTGAATAAATGTGATTTATGCTTAAGTATGCATCCTCTCATAAATGGATATATCCCTCACACCAATGAAGTTTCGGAGATTTAACCACGCTGCTGGGCGCACAAAAGGTAAGCTAAATTTTGCTATCTTTAATCTTCATAGATTATGAGACAAAATGTTGTAAATCCCTAAACTAAAATTTAAACTGTGCATATAATATATAAACTT
The DNA here is from genome assembly GCA_000611955.2 of Stegodyphus mimosarum. Classification (NCBI taxonomy): domain Eukaryota; kingdom Metazoa; phylum Arthropoda; class Arachnida; order Araneae; family Eresidae; genus Stegodyphus; species Stegodyphus mimosarum. The sequence goes on from KK122374.1 coordinate 511,326, forward strand.
CCTGAAACTGCTAAATAAGAATTAATAATGGCACAGTCAAGTCTTAAAGACTGTATGGAAATAACGAAACCGAATTCCGAAAATTATGCTGCTTGGAAAATCAAGATTCAAATGCTTTTAATGCGTGAAGGGTTAGATGAAGGAACTTTTGTCCGTTACGATCAACGATCAAAGAGGTACACAATCTACATAGGTGAAAACCAAATAATAATCAGTAGAAGCATCGAATTTGTCGAAGAATAATCAGAGAATGAAAATATTCAAATTTCTCTCCATCCAAAGGCTGAAGATGTTGAAAACGACGAAGAAACTAAAGAAAAACACAAAATTGTATCCGAAGAGGAGCCAAGACGATCAGAAATGAAAACAAAAGGGAAACCACCAGAACGTCTAGGATACTTAACTTTCACACCAATGGATACTTCTTATCCAAAGGAAGAGGACGTCTCTCCACCAGTGGACAATACGAAGTATAGGCAAGCCATCGGAGCCTTATTATATACATAGCCACTGTAACCAGACCTGACATTACTCTAGCAGTGAATCTATTAAGCAGGAAAAATGAGTCTCCAAACGAGAAGGACTGGAAAGCAGTTCTAAGAGTGATTCAATGCCTGAACTCTACAAAGGACATTTACCTGAAAATTGACTGAAAATTGATAGCCCACCAGCACTTTCCTGTTACACGGATGCTGACTATGCATCTGATTTAATCACGAGACGGTCAACGGGTGGAAATTTATTTTTTCTGGGAAACAGCGCAATATTTTGGTCCACAAAAAGACAAAATTGTGTTTCCTTATCATCTACCAAATCCGAGCTTATTTCAGCAGCTACTACTGCTCAAGAGCTCAAATGGATATTAGATCTCCTTAAAGAATTTGGACTATTTCAAAAACTACCCATTGAGATATTTGAGGATCCACAATAGCTCTGATAAAACAGGGGAAAATGAATACCAGGTTAAGGCATATTAATGTTAAATATTTCTTTTTAAGAGAAATGGAAGAAAATAAAACAATCGAGATAACATACTGCAATACAAATTCCATGATTGCAGATATTTTCACTAAGCCATTGCCCAAACCAAAATTTCTGAAATTAAGAAGTGAGCTAAATCTGATTTCTAGCATTTCCCAAATGCGTGGTTAAGGGGGGAATGTTGTAAATTAATCAGGCATTTGAGAAGAAGAAAATGTTATTTTTGAACTTACTTCTGGTAACCCTAGAAATGCCAAGGTGCGCGCGCATCAACCACACCAACTACGTCAATCACACCTAATTATTATATCGCATGATACTCTTGTTCTTTACTTCTGAATCAACCTCCTTCCGAAAAAAAAAAGACTGTTTTGGTTTATTTTACTACCAATTAAAGTTTGTCTTATACGTTTTGAAACACGTCTATGTATGCTTTATTATTCAATGAGTGCCCTACCTAAAATTTCAACAATATGAAATTAATTTTTTGGTCCTTCTGCGTTTTGAAAGCTAGCTCACCTCAGTTTATTACTATCCCCAGGTTGTGCCATGTCTGACAGTCCAGCTGGTATGGCAGCCTACCTTTTGGAGAAGTTTCCCTTCTGCGCGAATCGCGAATACCTCAAATTACCTGATGGTGGTCTGACTAAGAATTTCACAATGGACGAGTTGCTGACTAACATTATGATGTATTGGGTAAATAATAATTTCACAGCTGCTGCCAGATTCGAGAAAGCCAATTTCAAAGATATGTGGACCAGAATATATGAGAGGTAGCTGCTAATTTCTCATTCAGTAAATACATAAATTGTTTTGTAATAAAATGTATTAGTATAATAATTAGAAAGATTCAGTTCCAACGCTACATTTTATGTTTCTCATGCGGAATTTTTTTCTAATTTTCTTTCTGTACTATAACATTATTAATTGTCAAAAGATACAGAGGGTATTTATAGATTTTTAGAAAGATTTCGAAGCCTTTTAAGTAATGCAATTCCTTTTAATTAATGTACACAGTAATTTTTTTAAGATGTTCGATCTGATAGCATTTTTTTTTGGACTATACGTTTGCATCGTGATTTCCATAATAGAAAGGCTTTTCATAAAATTTATCCCGTTATAAAAGGGCTTTTTGTAAAATTTATTCCATAATAGAAGGGCTTTTCATAAAATTAATTCGTGATGGAAGGGCTTCTCGTAAAATTTATCCGTAATAAATGGGTTTTTCGTAAAATTTATTCCATAATAGAAGGGTTTTTCGTAATAGAAGAAATCGAAATCTTTATGACGAAGTTAGAGGAAAAATGATAGGAGTTTCATTTAGTAGAAAAAGGAATTTTAAAATTGTCATCTGATCAGACTCTAAATATTCTTAAGGTGATTTTGATAAATAGTATGGAAGTATGCAGTATACAGTTAAAATTATTTACTGCTTAGAATTAAGAAACTAAAAACAGCCAGCAATACTAATTCGGGTTATAAAAGTATTCTTAATGGCACAGCCCTAAACTGAAAGTTTAAATTAGCTCTAACTGAATTTTAAAAAATTAGAGGGGATTTTAAGGAATGGTAGAGTTTTTGGGGTCAACTGCAGAAAATTAACGAAGAATTCATATATTCCACATGAATATAAAGTTTAATATGTATTTCAAGCTATTATTATTGAAGGATCGTGTGCAAGATTTATCGTTGATCTTTCCCCCCCACATCTGCTGCAATTATTATCAAATAACTGAATATCTTAAAGTTTAATTTGGCAAAATTGGTTACCTCACAGAAGTATATGTGAGAAAAATGTTGAGCTCTTTCTGAATAATTCATTAAGCCAAACCAAAGCGGCACGACTCGCAAACTGTGCGATAAAACTGAAACTCATCTTAGAGCACTCGAAGCATTAAACGTTAAGTCTGAAAAATAAGCACGCATGCTATATAACCCCTCGTTGAATATTGTTCACCTGATGATATTATTAGAGTATGGGAAAGAAGCGTAGGTTTAAGAGAAACTATTGTTGTAATGTCCATTAACACATAGAACACTGGTTGCCAAAGCCTACTCCGAAGAGAGGTTGGACTTCTGTTTACCGCCCCCAATTTTGAGGAAGAGCTCCATGGGGGGGAGCGGGGGTCTCCCACCCCTATCCTCTCCCACCAATGCACGAGAGAGGACTTTCGGCCCGCCGCACTTTTAAAGTGCCGCACCGACACTATACATTTACAAACATCCGTCTCTTCTGCAGGATTCAAATCCGAGCCCTTCGGTACCGTAGTAGGCTTCCCCAACCACTATACCGCCTGGGAGACAAGTGACTAGTAAATCATTAAGTAAACTGTATGCTTTAAGGAGCTAATCTGAAGCACAAGTGAAGATGCAATAATTTTGGAGAAGCAAGATTTCGATTTCGAAGCCAAAGTCAAATATTCTACCCCCCCCCCTCTGCAATAAAACGCAAAACTTTCCCGCAGAGACTCCATTAAATAAACTGTCCGCTTTTTCTACGAGAAGAAACATGATTCACAAGCATATGGAACTGCATTAAAAATGACATTAGATGATAAGAGAAAATTACTGTTGAATAAATTATTGTTTTTTTTTTGAGGGGGCGGGGTATTTGAATTTGGGTATAGGGCTCAAGAATCCAAATGTAAAATAATTGAGGCAACTGGTAAGGGCAGACATTGTACAGTAATGTGCAATGAAGAAAAATTAAAGGGACATAACAACAAAAAAGAAATACTTCAGGTGTGAATCTGATTAGCGATGCAGCATTTAATAATCGAACATGTATATGTGAAGCCCTTTTACAAACGTTATATGTGAGATTAAGGAGTGCAAATGGAGGGAAAATAATTTGCGTACTTATCGATCCTGATTCACAGCGATCTTATTTCAGCAAATGTGTGGTAAGGGAAATTCAGTACCAGGAAATTAAGGGGTAAAAGGCTTTTCATAATTTATATGGTGGCAAAGAACATCCCGAGAAACATTTTATTTACAGGGTATATTTCAGTAGGCTAAAATGGTGATTATCACTGCAATTTTAAAGTTCTTGACCAGCAGGAAATTGTTCCCACATCCCTATTCCAAAACTAGGATCACATGTTAAAGACCTTTCTGGCAATGATATTGTTATGATAGATCAGTTAATCCTTCAAAAGAAAAAATAGTTAGAAATCAATGCTGACATAGCGGGAAAGCTATTTAATAGGAAAATTTACATTTGTCGTGCTGGATGGTAGCTGTTCGAACATAAATATGGTTGTCTTTCAGTATAAAAGATTCCCTGTCCAGATGCTGGTGCTAATTCTACGATAAAAGTAACAAATATGGTTGCTGCTGATGCCACTGTCGCACAACTACGGAGACTTGATGTTATCGGAATAAACGATTCGGCCACAAAGAAAACAGGAGAGGATAGAGATATACTAACAAAAATGCAATTTCGAAATTCTGTATCACTGAATGAGGAAGGGCGTTATGAAGTCGCTATTTTCTTCAGTGAAAATCATTTACCACTACATAACAATAAGGATTTATCATTGAAGCGCTTAGAATCTACCACCCAGAAATTTCTTTCATAAAATGTTTCCTTCAGACGATAAAATTTTTAACAAGTGGTGTAATTTAGGGGTAATCAAAAGAGTAAACGAAAATGTAGCTGCTGACTACGGACACTATTTGCCACATAAACCGGTAATAAAAGAAAATAACTCAAGGCTAATTCGACCAATGTTTGATGCTTGTAAGCGAGCAAAATCATCTTCCTCTCTAAATTAGTGTTTGAAGTTCGGTTCAAATTTCATACAACTAAATCTTCCTTTTCTGTTGAGATTTCGAGAAGGTAAATTTCCTACTATAACAGATATAGAGAAGGCGTATTTACAAATCAGTGTAAAGCCTTAAGATTGAGATTGGCTTCAATACGTTTTTATGAAAATATTTCGTCATTCTAGAATAGTGTTTGTTGTCAACAATAGTCCTTTCCTTTTGTAAACTGTTATAGAATTCCAACTACAAAAGCACAGGAAAAATTTTTATTATGAAGCGAAGATGACAGTTAAATCCCTGGATAGCATCTGAGTAGGTAAAATTGTTGCCAGTTTCGATAGTGAATTAGAGATGGTTCAGTTCATCGAAAAATACCCAGAAATAATAAATGAAGGAAAGTTTAATTTTCGAGGCTGTTTACCTACGGGAGATGACTTAGAACAACAAACTGCTTCACTCGTATTAAATCTGTTGTGGAACTGTCAGAAAGACAGTTTAGCTTTAAATCTGAATTGGCTGGGAATTTCAAAATGACTAGAATAATGAAGAGAACTTTCTCGCTGTAATATACAAAATATTTGGTCTTATTGGATTTGTGGATCCCGTTCTCTTATATCCTAAAATATTGCTGCAGAACCTATGGAAAACAGGAATTTTTTGGGATGTTGAAATCGAGGAAACCACAAAAGGAAACTATGATATAAATATTTTTTTCTTAAAAGAAATTTCCTTGCTACGATGGATGCATTCCAGCAAAGGCAGTAAAAGGTTTGTAGCATTCACACTTTCTTTAATGCCAGTAATAATGTATATGTAGTTTTGAGAACTGTAACTTATCTGTTGTCATTGAAGACTAGAATAGCTCCTGTTAAGTCTATCACGATTCCTCGTCTGGAATTAATAGTTGCCATGACAGGAGGCAGATTAAGCTTTTCTGTGTTTGATGGTATACAATGATAAAAAGTTAAAATGCATTTTTGAACACATTCTCTAACATTATAAAGAAAAGATTTAAAATGTTTTTGTGGAAAGCATAGTCAAGAAAATTAGGAAAACTGACAGATTCATACATAAACATATATTTGTAATAAATAATCCAGCTGACCTTCCATGTAAAAGCTGTTCCACCAAAAAACGTATGGAAGTTAGATATAGAAAGGGACAGAACTGGCTGAAGAAAAAATCAAGAATAGTTGAAATCAAAATTGGTCTATTTTCATGAAGACATAAGTCAAGAAAAGAGAAAAAGCCGTAACGAAAACTCACACAAATGTAGAAACTGAAGAAATCTTCCATAGAATTTCATCTTATGGAAAACTCATTAGAAAAGCTACATGGATTTTCAGATTTTACTTTATCCTGAAATCTAAAGCGTCATCATGCTCTGATAAAGTAACTGTAAAATAATTCAGCCGAGATGAACTTATCCTGTTAAAAACTGTCCGACGAGAAGAATTTTTAATGGAATAAATGATGAACGAATAAAATCTCTTCCTCCAGTACTTGACGAAAATGGATTAATGAGAGTACAAATACATATCGTTAGCAGAAAAGATAAGAAAACTTTTCGATTAACCAATAACACTGCCACCAAAGCATAGAACTGTGTATATGCTCATAGTATGTAAACATGAAATGCTAGCACACCTGGGGATACAAATGAATAACCTTCGAGAAAATTATTGGAATTTGCAAAGAAGCAAAATGATTCTATAGGTTATCTTGACTCTGTTCGACTCTGAAATATGTTCGACTACTTTGACTCATCCAGAACTGAAAGCTACTTGCTTCCTGAAGATCGAGTAAAAGACGCTACTGAATTCGAATTAATAGGTGTGGATCTCACTGAACCACTGCATTTAAAAGATAAAACAAGACCTGAATAATCCTATTCACTTGCACCATATTTCGTTCAGTGAATAAAGAGCTAATAGCGTGTTTGACAGCAGAAGCATTCTTGCTCTCCTGGAGGAGATTTATAGCTGGCACAGATAGACCACTGCTATTTATTCCGATAACAGAAGTAATTTTATGAAAGCTCACAGAGAATTCTGAAAGTAGACTGGAAGAAAATAGAGGCTGAATCTATACTAAAGAAAATAACACGGGAATTCATTCTTCCGTCAACTCCTTGGTGGGAGCATTAACCAGCATCGTCATACAGATTTTGTGCAGAGTATAAGCTTCCCTTAATTATGAAGACTTGAATACAGTATTGTGCGATAGTGAAAGCTTGATAAACTCAAGACCTTTTACTTTCTTGTCTGAAGTTGTTAAGGACTTAATTTCCCTCTCTCCTTCGATAGTCCTTTAAAAGGCATCCCTTCCCTTAGGCAGTTATGTTCATACCTACTGGCAACATTTCTGTTCTTATGTCAGTTATTTACACTTAGAACGTAACCTATTGAAATAAGTGCTTGAAATCGGGAAGAAGAGAACGATTCAATGAAAAATTGATTAGTTGACTTACAACAAAACTTTTACAATAATTGTTTTTCCTTAATTTCAGAGTACCAGTGACTGTACCTTCCGGAGTTGCTTTCTTTCCTCATGAGCCTCTTATGCAGCCGAAGACTATGATGTCCCAACAAATGAAGAACATAGTATCGTATACTATCATGCCCAAAGGTGGCCACTTTGCCGCGATGGAGGAACCAGAACTGCTAGCGGATGATCTGTGGAAATTCGTATCTCTGGTCAAGAAACAAAAATCAAGGTTCTAACTTCATTTCAGGAAATTTTCCTCTAAATGCAGGATATAAACTCAATTACTGCAAATTATTGGGTAAAAGAAATACGAATGGAATTATACATATTTTCGTTATACTGGTATGTGGTATTGAGCTTTAAACAAAATGGTTTATTGTTGGCAATGCTTTGATTTTCTATAGTTTTTCATAATGATTTTTAAATTTCATTGAAATGTTTGGATTTTACGAGGTGATAACACTTGCCATTTTATTTAATGTATACTTAAAATAAATAAATTTTTATCTTTGAGTCTGATTATTATTAGTTATTTTACAACTGATTCTGTTTATCATTCAAATCATTTTTAGTCCATATATATTGTAATTAAAGTAAATATTACAGTTTGATGTAGTTTTAAAATAATGTTTAACCATTTTATTCTAATTGGAAACAAATGCTAGTTGACTGAAAATAATGTTTAGTGCTGTAGTTGATGTGATTTAATAGATTTTCGGTCAGTAGTTCTTAAGTCTCGCCTCATCTACCTTATCTTAACTGATGTAAATATCATAACTCAGCTCAGCAACGTAATTAGTAAGTAATTAGTTTGACTCAAGAGTTGTGCATGGAAAGTGCGGAGAATACATCGGACGGCATCTTGTTACCAGTTGCTCTAAAAATATACACTGATATACAATTATTGCTTTCCTTATTTGGCTGCTAAAGACCATGAACTGGTTAGTTTTATCGCGTTTCCTTCTTTTGTGCCATGTGCAGTCAAGATAAATCGTCTTAGTAGCTTCTTTAAAGCCTGATATGCAAAATATTGGGCTCCTGTATTTTATCAAAACTTTGAACCAAAAGATGCTCACCAACTGATGGCAAAGTCGCCAAACGTTTCGACATTTTCGTCCTTGTTTAGCTGTAATTGGCATTTTAACTGAATAACTGTAATTGACTCCTATATGTACCTGCAACCGTATCCGGCCTTTATACCATTCAATTCATTACGAACCCGTACGCACGCGACAATTTTTAGTAAGAGAAGTGGGACCGAATGTCTGTGACAAGATCGATAGACAAACAATTGAGATAGCTGGTGGCGGCTTTTGCTGCATTGAAGAAGAGATGAAAAGGAGCCAAGAATCCGTTAAAAAAGAGATCAGAGCAGGCCAAGAAGACATGAAAGGAGGCCAAGAAAAAGGCCAAACAGGTGAAGAGGAAATACAAAGAGAAATTACTGCTATGATTAGAAAACAAATTCGAGGTTGTGGAAGGAAAAAAGTCACGGTTGAATATAACGTTGGAGAAACTGAAAAAAAAGAGTTTCTGAGGTCGAAAAACAAATATAAGAAAGAGTTTCTGCTCTCCAACAACAAATAGAAGAAAGGGTTTCTATTGTCGAACAATAAATTCATGACAGAGTTTCTGCTGCTGTAGCCGAGGAAGATGACAGTTTAAAGAAATCCATAACGACTGCTTGTCACAATTGTAAATTCGTATATATGCCGTCCCGACCCTCTTGAAAGCTATTCAAATATGATGGAAAAACCTCCTGGAAAGTATAGAAGACCTAATTCTCTAAAGCAGTAAACGCAACTATATGGAATACTGTAGCCAAAACTTGCCATATTGCAGCTTCTGTGAGAGCAGACACAGCAGATATCCCTTAAACTCTGCCCGAAAATTAGAGGCTATATTTCTCAGCTCTATGCGGCGAATTGGAACTGCGCTTTGGCGAGAACTGTTTAAATGACTGTAGCAGGTTTCAGTTATAATAGCGTCAACAGAAGCCCACGAAAGTACTCCAGAAACTCGCCACGAATATTCAAAGGCTGTCCATCGCGCCTTTTTTGGACTGAACTACACAAATAGGAGAAACCCTGTCCTTACAGTACTCCATCGATAGCATTCGGGATTCTGAGATACAAAAAGCGCTGCGAATGGTAGCTGTCAAGGATCTAAAAATTGCTTTAGTTTATGCCATGAAATTTAAGGCAACTCGTAGTGACCGCCACCCAATCAGTACCGTTGATGTCTAAGAGCCAATTGATCAAGTGACAGCTTATCTAGGCGATTCAACCAGGCAAGCCAATGCCTTGACATGTATCAGGAAAGACAACAAACCAACCGTAAAGGTTAGAACTGCGATGGTGAAGCCTATGTACGAATGAACTGCAAAAAACCTCAAGGCGCGGAAGTTAAGACCGCTTTCTAGCAAGGAAGCAGGAAAGCTGTGACCAAAAACAAATAGTCAATCACTATTGAAAACTTTTTTAGATCAATCAGCAACAAATCCCGCCAACTGTATAAGCCAAAAGCGGTTGGCAGATATTTTTCATGAGGTAATTCTATGTTTAGATTCGCTGCACTAAGATGCTTCCTTGAAGAGACCCATGGTTAATATTTATTTTTCTTGCAAAAGGTTGACCCTAATACTCGTTATATATAGTTTCGAAGGTAGTTAATAGTAACTTTTCTAAACTCATAGATAGCGTCTTGGAGTTTTTAAATAATAAACGTGTTTTATTGGAAATTTGCAATTTTGTATAAAATAAGGAACTTCTAGAAAAAAGGCCAAAGTTAATGAGAACCGGTATCAAAACTACTACTTATCAGCACAAAGAAATAAAATGTAAATACTGTAATGCTACTTATTCTTTGAATAAATGTGCAAAATTTAAGGAATTAAATATGACATCAAGAAAAAAATTAGTGAAAAATATAGTTTATGATTTAATTGCTTTAGTGATAATCATCGTATTGGTAGTTGATTTTTTAAATTTAGTTGAAATATTTGTTCTCAAAAGCATAATACAATATCGAATGAGAATAATAAGCCAAATTTGGTTACAGCTAAAGAGGATCCAGCTGTGATTTCAAATTGTAACTATTTAAATTCTAATGTTGTAGGACTTCCTTAGTTTGTAAAATAAATTATTTTAAGTACGGTATCTTTCCTGAACCTCTCATTTTCCTCTCGCATTTCCTCGCCAGGACGCAAATTTAAAGTTAAGTAAAGAGAGTATAAAAACAGGTGAAACTAGTAGTATATTCACTCTCCCATCAACTGCATTGAATTGGAAATAATTTTCTGAGCATTTTAAGGAATTATACTTTATGTTTTAACAAAGTTTTCATCTTAAATTGGATACTTTCCTGTTTTACTGCAAACGTCTCTTCACGCCGGAGTCACATGAAAGCGCCGACCATGACAGGATAGGAAGCTTTTTTCTAACCAAATACTCCCTTGGTGTTTAATGTTGTACTACTCAACTACAAACTCAGTCTAGTCTTCATTGAAAGGACAATTTTTTCCTGAGAAAGACGATTGGTTATACTGTATATATGTATATATTATAAAGATTGTAAGGTTTATCCTAAATTTATAATAGTTATTTTAAGTTTATGCACCTTTTCTGTCTCTCCTAGTTTTAGCTTACAGTTTCCTACCAGAATGTATTTTCAGAAACGCAGTTAATGCAAAAGAGTAGTATTTAAGTCCATGTTCCACTGACATCGTTAGAGAGCCCAAGTTCCTGACTAGCGCGCGTTTGCCTTTGGCTACGTCTCTCTCTAAGCTATTACTACGCTCCGGCCATACTTTAGGCAAAGAATATGTACTGTTAAGAAGGAAAACTTCGCAGAAGCAGAAGTGGCTCCCTTCCAACGAAAAGGGAAACAACTGCGCATGCGTTAAATATCTGTCGCCAAAAAGCGCTAAAGCTCGAAGCTGAATGTCGATGTTGGTTTGGACAGGTTCGACCGTTATGTTTAGCAAGAGTTTAAACAAAGAATAGGTTCTTTGGTTTCAAGTAGCGGTATGGACAATGAAGTTCAACAGCCAGTGAAAGTGAAACTTCACCTAATATTTCATTTCCGAGTTTAAATTATCGCGACAAGTCAAAGAACGATTCATCTTAACCCGTGTTCCTCAATTTCCTATACACGTCGCGGAGGGGGAAAATGTCGGCTAGATACCAAAGAACCGGCACATCACAGAGAGGAAATTCTCGCCAACAGATTCCGTCGCCAAATCCCTTGGCGAATGTTCCCTTTTCTTTGTAGCGGCGTTGCAGACAAAGTGGTTTACATTACGTCTATGGAGCCTTTCCTTCTTTACATAGAGGTTCTTTGCTTTAGGTCCTTGATTAGCTTCGCCGACTCAATTGAGATTTAGGAGCCAACTGCTTAGAATCTTGATAGCTTCCGCTATATCTTTTAGTTAAGCCTCAGTTAAGTTTAAATTCTTATTAATTTAAGTTCAAGCTTAAGCCAGTCTTTGCTGTACGCTCCAAGACAGGAGCTGCCTGTGTGCATATTTACTTTGAGAAATAAAGGGTAGTTAACCCTTCTTAAGTCTTACGTCTCTGTTCACGCATTCAAGCGATTTCGCTTATCAGTGTAAGGGGTTTCTAACACTGAACTGAGAAATAAAAGGGTGAAACCCCACAAGATGAAATGTAACTGTGTAAATTTTTGTGCACTGAATCTTGAAGACTTGCAGCTGATTAGCCGAGCAGCACCGGCACATACCATGCTGCAAAGTCTTTAGCATCATCACTCTGAACTTCTGACGTATTTACTGCACACATTTTTATTCTACTAATTATAGTGTATTGCTCTTTTAAATTGTGAAATTGCATCTCCATAAATTCATCTGAAGTAACTGGCTATTCCCTGCGTGTCACCCGATTCGACGCAGCTCGTCACGTGACTACCATAGTTCCTCCGTGCAGCCCAGCTTAACGGCTCCCATTTCACCAGCACAGGAGCAAAGGGCTTTTTTTTTCTGTCTGTTAACCGCCAAGATCCACCACCATGAGATTACACCCCCTTCATTAACTTTCACTGTTAGGCCCTTCACGGGATTAGATTAGGAACTGGCAAGAGCAGGATAAAATGTCCCTGTTTAAAACCAGTACATTCACGAAGTTCCAAAGTTTATTCACAGCGTTATTTCGCTAGCCAAAGCGCGTTACTATTTCGTTCTTGCTACTGTTACGCTGAGTTGTTATTGAGTCAGCCTAGTTACCCTTAAACTAAATTGTTAGTCCAGCGCTACTACTTATCTTTGAATTTATTGTTAAATTAGTCTTAAGTTCCATCGCAAGTCATTGGTGTTATTATGAGCACGAAAGTACGTAGATTTGTGTTAAGGGTTTGCGGAAATATAAAGGGTTCCTTTTATCCTTCGCCTGAGCTGGTATTATTCCAGTCTGCGCGAAACGTTTGCGCAGAGAATGGACAAAAATGTCACCAAATGTTCGCTAGATTTGGCGACTTTTTGCGAATTTTCGCCAAATTTGCAAGATAGCCGTTTACTTCAATGTTAAATTGGCTTACCCATGTAACTCCATTTTTCTGGCGAAGCTTCGCATCCTGACGACTTTCATGTTACAGTAACAAAGAGATACTACAATTTACATATAATTTAAATAAAATTATTTATATACATATATATATATATATAATTCGTAACAATATTATCTGGGCACTGAAACATTTTATATTGTTAATGACTGCGGATAACCAAACACTCGATGACATAAATAAACACAGCTTTCAAAGGTCAAAGGCACTTAAGATAACATTGTATGATAAGAAAGAAGTCAGATCTCAGAATGTAGCCCTGTTATTCTGCTGCAAAGAATCAGAAAATTGTGCTACTGCTCACAGCAATCATATCAGTATTTAATTCATTTAAAAAACAACGTATTTATTATGTTTTTCTGCATAGCGATAGCGAATGTAGTAGCTTAATTTTCGAGTCCTGTGCAAAAAAGTTGGCTCTAACGTGTGGAAGCTGATGGTTTTCGCAACATTTTTTTTTCTGGAAAACTTCTCAGACTATCGATGTTTATAGTAAGTCCGTAAACATTTATCAACATATGAAAAGAAAACTGACTTTAGGAATTTAGAATACCAATTTTAATTATTAAATACTGATTACGTGACACATTAAAAAATAATACACTTAAATTCCTCTTCAAATCTTCGTGTAATTTTTTTGCGTTGTTCTCCTGAAACACACTGTGATCTGCCTTCGCTTTAAAAAAAAAGCAGAGAATTTCGGAGACTTAGCTTCGTGCAAACCTGGGCAACAGCGGTTATCTATGAAACGCATTCTCTCGTTTGGTCCCTTCGGAAAACTTTCAGCAAAATTCTATATTCCTGCAGAAATTCTACCGCAGTGTTTCCTTTTGCTGTCAAATTCCGCAAACTCATATTGTAAAACTAAGGCAAAAAATATCACGATTTGTTTACAAAACCGTTGAAACTTAGAATACAACAAAAAAGAATGCATACGAAAATGTCGGCATTACTTAACTGAAGTATTGTTATGAACATGGTTGCCGGAAGATAGTTATGTGCATGATTGCCAGAATTAGTATATTCTGAAAATTTGGTACGTCTACTAAGGTGGTTGTGTAAATACGTAATACATTGAAAATTTAATTCTCATAAATGATTTGCAATTAAACCTTAAGTGTTAAAAAGTTGGCATCTCGCTTTATTCATATAATACTGATAGTAGTTGCGGTTCATAGATTCTATTCTATTAGCTCATCCTGAGTTCTATAAGAAAAATCAAATTGACATTCTTGGCAATGATTATTTCTTTTCATTCCTTTTGCCAGGTGTAATTAAAGATTCAGTAAGGGCAGAAAAAGCGTATTTTGCTTGGGCTTTCTCAGGAAATGTATAAAACGGATTTCGCGGCAACGAAACTGCTGTTGCATCACATAGCTTTCGCCCTGAGCTAAACATTGACGAAGCTCTGAAGTGGTTTCGGAAGAGTGAGGAACTGCTACGAAAATTAGTGGCAGATGAAGAAGAATATTGCGAGAAACATTTTCAAAGTAATTATGAGGGTGATTCTGACTGCAAGTTCGTCGTAAAACTTTCACTTCGAGATTTCATTGAAAAACTAGAAGTACAAGAGAAGCGATAGTTTCACATTTATTTGCTTCAGAACGCGAATTCAAGCAAAATCCTAGTCTAACAAACAGTTAAAAAGAATTTATATTCATATATGAACATTTGAGTCATTATGAATTTAGTTAAATCGAAAACAAGTTTATCTGTTATCATCGTTACCATTCCTTGTTTAATAACTAGATTGCGCTACTACATTATTACTTGCGCTGGAAGAGTTATAGGCGGAGTTATCTCTTCCTGTTTCTAGCAGCAGTGAAACAGAAATCATTCGCCATGGTTGTAATTGGCTTTCCTTCTGTAGTCTGCTGCGAGATTTCGGATAGAATTTACATCCAGTATAGGAAGCAACATGGTTTACATTACGTTTCATGCAAGTTTTCTTTCTTTCTTTTTCTTTTTTTTTTCGTGTCGAGAGATCGTAAGTTCAGGTCAAGTGATCTTTTCTGCACATGAAGAAAATTCAAAGAAAAAATCAAATACAAAATACAAAGAATCAATCAAATACAAAATTTTCTACAGTTATTTAAATTAAAGTTATACGGCTTTCCTTTATCTGGCAAAAGTTAAATAGTCTAAAACCTGTAACAGGCATAACGCGAATTATCGTTTTGTCTTTAGTAACTATAGAGACTTGGAAAAGTTTAAATAAAACGTTTTACTTAAAAAGAACTACAAACACAAACTCACTATCTTGCGTTAACAAATCAGCCACAATTCGCTGTGATGCAAATAAAGGAACAATCAATTTCAATTTAAAAAGTAGAATAATAAGCAAAGATTACGCAATTTTAATCTAAGCTGGCTCTGAAATTCTAACCGGAGTATCAAATTCAAAGGTCGGCGGCGGTAACTCCAAGCAGCCGGATAATTACAACTTATCCGAGCTGGCAGGAATTAACATAACGTGCCCGGGAAAGGCAGAAACAGTCTCTGTCTTTCAACCCAAAAACCTCAATACTAACTAAATAATTTACATTCTCGTCATGAAACGGAGAGAAGAAGCTGTACTAAAGGCTGAAATTATAGATAATTGGTTAATTTAAATAATAATAACCGTAGTAAGTAACTAATACATGTCGGTTTCTTCTTAAATTCAGTTTCAGGCTATGAAAATGCTGGCTGATCTGTATAACCTGAAATAAGTCTTCACATCTGAGAAAAGAAAATGAAGATTTTCTCTCATACAACTCATTAAGAAAATCAGTTTATTAAAAATCACGTCATTAGTTTCAGCTCATTAAGAATTCGACTCCTTAAGAAATTCATAAAATTAATGCGATAACATAGTTTAATTATATGCAATAACATAATATATTATAATTATATCATCACACTGTTAAAATAAACTTAAACCATTTACAAATAATCAAAAGAAGGGGAAAATATGTTTTAGCAGTTAGACGAGAAGGCAGAGTAGAATACAATTAAATGCGAACATCGTGGGCAAGTCATTAAGCAAGTCTCGTCTTTCAATGATTTTCATGCGCTTTATCATAGAAACCGGAAAGTGCCGGAGTCTCTGCGTCATATAGTAGGAAGAGAGGACTATCTGCGCTATTTTGAGATTAAAATGTGCCCATATTTTAACATTCCCCCCTTTTCCTAAAAGTTAAAGGTATTAGGTAAGAAGTCTGAATACAACTGAAATATGATAGTAGTTATCGGCACTGCTTTGCCCTGTGCTTCGCAGACCTGAGACAGTCCCCTGGCAGGCAAATAATTTGTAAGAAGTGGTATAGAACAGGATCTAAGATTTAAAAACGGATCCCAAGAAGGTAGAGTTTAATTGTAGAAAAGAGAGTGGATAGGCATTTTTGCGGTAAGCTGAAAAATTTGACTTAAGCGAATTCCTTGGAGAAACATCTGCTCTAGCACTGGAAAGCGAAGTCAGATGACAGTAGCCAATCAGCGTAGGCTACGGTGCCACGTGAAAAGTTCTGTTCCACAAAATTAAATTTTTGGGTGGTTGGAAAAATTATGCATTTGATTGAAAATAGACATATCACCTATCAAAATGATGGAGAAATCTTAAACTACCAGAGGATGCTAATTACAACTTTGTTGGGACACATCTCTAGTTGCAATTAATTAGCGCCAAATTCCGTTTCCACTTTTCTGTTGCTGCATTATGAGCAGTGGATTAGCTAGGGTGGGGCAAGGGGGGACATCTGTCCCCGGGCGCAGTATCCAGGGGGCGCCAAATTGATGCTACGAAATGTTTTAATGAAGTATCTCCCATTCTTGGCACACAGAAAGGGGCTCAAATTTTCAGTTGTCTCTGACGCTGGAAACTCTAACTACGTCACAGATTATGAGTGGTAGATGTCAGCTGGGTGTTAGTGCGATTTCAGATTATGTTCAGATTATGTATATTCAGATTATGTTCGTTAGAAAAAGTTGTGAGTAGAAATCCTGTTACAGATGAAATGTTATGTACAATATTTACAGGATTTCTTCTTAGTCGTCAAATGATGCAAGAAAACAGCTATTTGCACTTAGTGGTTAAATTGCAAGTCGAGATTAATCCTCCTATCTGAGCTGATAGGCAAAATACAGGCAGATAAACATATCTTCCAATATAATTTCGTAGTTAAGCAGTATTTCTGCGATGTTTGCCGTCTTATTTCCAGCAGCTTTCCTGTAAAAAATTTCGTTTAACTTGCAGAGGTGATCTTTGATGATGTCTACACTGAAGTCATAATGGAGATTTTCGTTCTTAATAGAGCATAGGGCATCCGAGGTAGTTCTTAGGAATTTATTTTGAACACTTTGCAGTTTCTTAATCTCACTTTCTTTAGCACTTATGCAATTACAATTCTGCCTGAAAAATGTACCGATGTTTCTCCTTTGACTGGAAATGGTAAAACTGCCACATATGTAACAAAACGTATCGGAGGTTTTTAAGTACCAACGACGTGAACTTGCAGAGGCAGACGTAAGGAAAGTTTTCAGTTCATATATAAACAAAAACTAAACACTGCTAACATTGCTCACAAACAATAACTCGGACTCCATGTCGGAATACGCTTCCGACCGACACACAAAGTCTGTCTGCAGTATCTCACGCGTAACTGAACTAGTCTAGACAAGTATGCACTTGTCGCTGATCTCCTACGCCGTCAATCAAAGGGTTTATGTCAGCCAATAGGAGGGCTGTAGTACTTCTAATGTTCCATGATCGATTCCGCGGAGAGTGATCACATTTACATAATGTGTAGAGAAAAAAGTTGGAATTGGTAGAAGGAAACTATTAAATACAGTTTTGAAATCAGCATGTCAACTTAATCTAAAACAGTTCCAAATTCGAACTCAACAGAAATTGTGCTACAATAGAACAGAAATTGTTCCCCGTGTTATTTAATTTAACAAAACTAGACATTTCTATTAAACATTCTTAACAGTCTTAAGTCAACCATTAAGTAGCCTTAACAGTTAAATAGTTTTTGATTTTGTGGGTTGTGGAAAAAACCTGATTCGCCAAGAACGCCACAAATTTAAACAGTTCGGGAATCACTTAAGTAAAACATTTTATAAATGTAGAAAAGCAGACAAAGTTCATGGAAAAATACGACATAATTTTTGAGAAACTTCGTTAAATACAAAACGGATTTCACTATTTGGAGAATTTGTTTTACTTTAGTGGGCCTCTTGCAAGTAGATTTTACTTTTCTATTGTGGCTGATAAGATAGGGAACTTGTAACTTGATTACTAGGCATAAAACCGGCTGCACGTTTAAGAAATTTGCTTTTTTCATGTTGGAAGCTGATTTCCGTAAAGATGCGGATACCTTTAGAGAGCACCGTCATGAAGGCAACTTTTTATATGCAACTCTAAAGAACGGATTGCGTTTTATTTAAGATATCCTGAACATTAATGCCTGGTCGCAGTTGGAAAGGCACTGGTGATTTATTGCCCACAATTGCGCGACGTTTTTATAGTTTTAGTAGAGACTTGCTAATGGCGACATCTATGGGTCGAATCAGAAGTGCGGTGAGAGAGAAGAATAGAACTTGAGGTTGTGATATGGGAGCGGAATTCTCTACCGCTAGTGCAAAAGAGCTCTTATTCGCTTGATTCAAGAATTTCCACTCTTTCAAATTTGCCTGTGTTGAGTGGCTCTGCGGAGACCGTAGCCTAAAATGAAGTTTGAGAAGCTAAATTTTTTCTTAAAGCAAAATGCGTTTGTTTGCTCTCTGTTATGGAAAAGAATAGCACTCAGATATGAAAAATATATTTTGTCGGTAATTATCAATTAAGAAACGAAAAAATATTTTAGCTAGAAAAACTTGTTTTCGAGCTTAGTGATTTGTATGTTATGAAGGAGGAACATATCAAGCTCCAAAATCAAAATTTACTAAGTCAAAAAAGAAAATTAAAAATTTTCTAAGCAAGAAGAAGGAAAACAGCATTAGGAAGTTGCTCTAACTTTGTATTCATCATCGTGCAACGTCATCATTTAAATTATTGGCGAAATGAGCAAGCAAGCGTAACGGTCAAGGTCAACTGCACGCCAGAGCTTGTACTGAAGTTTACCGTTCATGTTTTGATACAAAAAGGTAATCGCCTTTCTTTTCGCTTCAAAATTGATGCTTTTTTCATTTAAATATGAGTACCTATTTAAATAAAACAGAAGCTAGCAAAGGAAAGACACAGCAAGAGTATTTTTATATTAAAGAACATAAACTTCCAGACGTCAAAACCCGATCAACTACAGAATGCTTAATTTTCAGTAGTCTAATATGAAGCTTATTTGTATAACAAATAAAAACAAAAATGAAAACTGTGTTGAAATAGACTATGTTCAGGAAAAATATTAGCTCATTATACTATTTTCCATTTTCTAATCAAGAAAGAATAATGTAAATGCAAAGATATGCAAGTAAATACCTAGTATGTTATCATACTAGCTAAAAAATCATTTTCTTTAAATTTCTAGATCTGCATACATGTAAATAATATGTTATAACGGGAGTTTAAAGAATGCTACTTTGTTTAGTAAATTATTTACGTAAAAGTAATAAATATCGTTGCGTGCGTACGGATTCGTTATGGTCTGAATGCACAAGTCGTTAAAAAGTTAATAAAATTTATTCTTTTTACAAGAAATAAAACAAAATGCTGAAATATTTCCTCAGAGATATTCGTACAATATCACAATATCTCAAACGTTAAACAAAACTCAGTTCAAAACAGAGAAATTAATTCTATCTCACAGCGCATTCGCTGCAATCAATAACAGCATTAAGTAAACAATACAGTTCGCTTAAAGCAACTTCAACTGAGCTGAGGTGTTTTAATTCGGCTTTTATAAGCATTTTAATTATTCACGAGAACATTCTGGTAAAATCTATTTATATAGTTTCTCGATTTTTCTGGATGGCAACAGCAATTACGAGATATTTATTTATTAAATATTTAATGCACGTGCTGTTGTATTTTTCCTTTTCCGACGTAGCTTTCTATTCAAATTCGTCTGCGTTGCACGGGAAAAAAAACATTTTTAATTGCAGTTCTAAGTAAATAGCTAAATAAATACAAAATCTGCGAGAATATATTAAAAACTATAAATATCTGAGAAGCATGTTCTAAGAAATAATTTTTCTTGGGTTTAAATTAAAATGAAATAAATGTTTTATATCAGGCGTCTTGTAGAATCTCATTCTCTTAATATTAGTTTAAAATACAAGAAATGTAAAAAATAAAAATATAAGAAACCCAAAATTACTTTGTCCTAATATTTTTTTTAATTCGGTAGAAAATTATTTTATATTTTAAGCAGGTTGGAACCCAACCCTTTCGTGGAAGAGCCCTCGTCTGAATATGATAACCAACTAAATCTATCAGGTGGTGTTTATAGTGTTTCTAATGCGAATTGAAGAAGAAATGTGTAAATAAAATTCAAATCAAATGAAAAATCATCTTCATAAACAATTTTTATTTGCATAGTTTGCTAATTAAACTATATATTTTGGGCGTGAAAAACGTAAATGAACTCTATCTGTCACGCAGAAATAAATGGCTGAGAACTGCATACCCTAAGCTAAAAAATTCTACAGACAGATATATGAGATGATTCGATGGTGCAGATGGCTTGTTAATACCCAAACTACGTACGTAGACTGACAGAGCCGTGTAGATAGAAACGATGGACTTACAGACAAACGTGGTCGAATTCTATATACTTTTATTATTGGATAAAGTATTTTTGGAGATACAATATTTGCTCCACACAGAATTATGAGTGCAATATATGCGCCCCGTACTTTTAAAACTTAGCCCATCTTCAAACAATGAACAATACAACGACCCGAGCTACGTAAAGGAGCTGGAGCTGGAAACAATGATGAAAGAGAGAATGTAGTTGGATATGAATGGTATTTCTAGCAAAATTTTTCTTTAAGCTGATTGGCTAAGAATTATACGCAATGCAGAAGGTTAAGATGACATAACGCAGAATTGTTTTTCAGCTATGACGCAGTTTCGAAAAATTTATTACTATTTTTAGACTAGAAAAGGGAAAGTGTCCAAATTAAAAAGAGGATTTAAGGGCCTATTGTTAATTTAATGTGAAATTAAGAGTTATATATATTTGGGGAGAGGGTTGTTTAGTAAGTTCTAAGCCCAACAACTTGCAAAGCCGAATATCTTAAACTACTTTCTCAGTTTTCTACACAGTTTCTCTTGATTTCAATGCATTTAGTACTACTATAATTAAACGTCGGATTCCAAAGGTAAAAATATGTGTCAATCTTCAAACTCTCTTGAACTTCATCTTTCAAATCAACATCAACGTATAAGATGTCAACGTTTCAAATCAACGTATAAGATGTCAACGTTTCAAATCAACGTATAAGAATGCTAACTTTGTAAATACTCTTTCAACTTTTGAAATAGACAAACAAAACGATTCACTTGCTAAATCTGATAAATACGGCGGATGGTGACAAGGCGCTCAATTCCGCATTGTTAAATAGCAGTCTGTGGCATCTGAACCTTGGATGGTGGGAAGCTGTTGTGCAGAAGGAACAATCTTCTGAGGTTTTTTACAATGTTTTACTTTTATGGCCTGTCGGAACAGTTTAGAATAATAAATTCTCCTTATTATGTGGCATGCTCGGTACAGCCATTAGAGATGCTGTCTACTGAACAGATCATGTTATGCTGCGTATTTGTTTTTTGTTGTTGTTGTTATAAAAATGTTTTGTCAATATATATGTCACCATGCTATGTTCTGTCGTCAAGCTAAGTCCATCTCCATGCCGTGTAGATTATATGACGCTGTGTATTCTATGTTGTAAATAATGTGACGTCAATGTGTTTTGTCGCAATACTATGTATGTTATGTCTATGAGATACTATGTAACGTTGCTATGCTATGTCCACCTTTCGTGTAGGTTACGTTGTGTATTTAATGCTGTAAATATGTTATATCATAATCGCTACGTAATGTCATGTCGCAATTCTGTGTAATGTTATGTCGCCTTGTAATGTCCAACTGTTCTGCAGGTAATGTTACGCTAGGTGTTTTATGTGATAAACATGTTATGTCCCTATGCTGTGCTCTAGATGGATGCGGGTCGTCGACTGTACCCGATTAGTCTTTGAAAGCCATCCGGGTGTCCGCCCCTGCTGTCACCTGCCACCTGTATAGGTGGGCTCGGGCTTGGAGAAGGCGTGACTGTGTCCTATGTTCGAGGCCTGCTTGACGCTGTATTCAACAAGATAAAGCACGACTACATATTGAGATCGTGCTGTGATGGTCTTCCTCGATACAGAGGTTGTTCAACTATGTTCTTGGTCAGAACTTTCTTCAGATCTATCACCCGCTGAGAACATCTAGTCATAGGTTGCCAAGGGACTGACACGCCATCACTCACCAGCCACTACGATTGATGAACTCTGTCATAGAGTTGAAGCCACATATAATGAAGTATCTGTATCTGCCATCCAAGTTCCGTTCAACTCTATACTCAGCCAGATTATAGTCTTTGTTTCTACGACAGGTAGCAGTTCTGTGTACAGAATACTGCGCACTGTGCACCCCTTCCAGTTTAATCATGTCTTCTCCCATTCCCAGTGTTCTTGTACAAATAAACTCTGCTATTTTTCTTCTGCTGGTTCAGCAATTTTAATGGTCAGCAGAATATGTTAATAGAGGAACATAGCATCGTCTTTTTGCTATTAAACTTTGGTTTAAACATTAGAGAATGAAAGATTTTACTTTGACTTTTGCTGGACAAGTAGAGCGTTATTCCGTTACACAAGAATTATGTGATAATCATTAATTCTAGAATGACGCACTTCAGAAAGATTTATTATAAATATTTTACTCTTTTCAGATAGAAAGGGGAATTGAAAAATTGTTAAAAGAAAGGACACTTAAAAAAGAAACTTTAAGGGTTATTACAAATTAAGACAAAATTTATCTTGCATACACATAAATTAAAACTGTAAAAAAAATTGTTATGGTGCCCATAACAACAACTTATTTTATAAATAATAAAGGGTTAAAAAATTGCAGTGCAACATTTGCGGATGTCAGATCCTTCAGTGCCTGGTGACTGCAACATGCATTTACAAATTAATCTGTCACATTCTAAGTTCCACCGCAACTTTTAGTGCAACTATGGTATAATTTATTACTTTCGATTCCCTTCATTTTTTATATTATATATAAATGTATGTATAATATATTTCTGGTTTATACAAGTTTAATAATACAAGCTTTAATTTTTTTATAATCCTTAAAATTTTTAATAGCACCGAGGTATTCATTTCTTTAGTCTTTTATTAGCTCTAATGTTTTAAGGTTTGTTTGGTTTATTTGGTTATGGAAAAGCACACTAGGGTTACCTAAGAGAAAGGGTACCTTCTTGGAGGGCTTTGTAAAGAAAACTGGCTCATATGCATAGGAAATATAGGCTCTTATACATAGGACCACATAGGAAAAACCACAAAAACGCCCCATGCAACCATTCCGTTCGTCTGGAATCGAATCCAGGTTGAATAACCAGTGTTCAACGACTTTACCGCCGGGTGCTGATAGACCATTTTTACTGAAGTTTTAAGAATTTCAAGCATATTATAAAGATAAATTATCTATCTTAATTAGATTAGAAATTAAAAGGTTTGTTTTTTACATTTTTTGAATTTCCAAGGTTTTAAACAATATTAGAATCTGCATTGTAGGAACATAAAAGTTTATCCATATGATGCATTTTCATATTATATCCATACCCGATTATCGGTCTGATAAGTGCACAAAATCATAACCATGTACAAAAAACCTTCTTACGTAAACTTTGTTTCATTAAAACATGGCTACACTGATGCGAGGAGGACAACATTGAATTAATTACTCTGTAAACGAATAGATCAAATTGTATTTAATGTATGAAATTTTTAAAAAGAAACATATATTTTTTCTGGAGTGAAGGAGTAATTCTTAATACATTATACGCAAATGTTAGGGTTGTGAAATTCTCGTTGACTTTAAAGTAATTTGTAGATTATGTTCGATTTATGGTTTAGGTCTATTTATGTATTGCACTGATTAATTATTTTTATTTCATACTAAAAGATTTTTTTGGAAGTATAAAAAATAAATTAAAAAGATAGCATCAAAAATCTCCCCCCCCCAAAAAAAATTATTTCTTGGTTTGCTTTAAGTGAATTTCGTTTTGGATATGCCCCGACTTTGGATTTCATTTTCGACATTTTGGATATGCCCTGACGTTGATAATATTACAGCAGAGGATTTGCAAAACTCATTTATATTATATATTTTTAATTTCAGGAAAAGTTCAGAAAGCAATATCGTGACAATTTTTTTATTTCACTTTTTTCATAAAATTATTTGAATTACCCCTGTTTTTAAACTAGACTACTATAAATTTTTATAATACACTTTTTCAAGTTCATGTATGTAGTACAGGGTTTCATAGTGTTTAGTCCATAGGGGTAATTTGCCTAGAAGGACTAATAATTTTGTTTTGGCATTTTGCGTTGATTCTCTAAAAGCGTTGTTTCACTTTTCAAATTGTTGCCACCAAATATTATCGCCCTGTATTATATTTAAAGAAATTAAATAATGAAGAATCTGCGTAAGTGTATGTATGTTTCTCGCACTGTGATAAAACAACGGAACCTAGATTCATCAGATTTTGAATATTGAACGTTTCCACCCGAATACGGGTATCTGGGAAGCCCAAATTTGAAATTTGGAATTTGTTTATTATCGATTTCTTATTTTGTAAAACTTTAACCAATTTTTGATGAACAAACTCAACGATTCCAAAGCGAGCAATGGCAACGTTGCTCGTTGTTGTGTAGAAAAAACGTTTTTATCTCCAGCGGGTGAGACTGTATGTTGGAAATTCTAAACATATGCTCATTTTAAAATTTTTTTGCGATATTGCTCTTGAACTGAATTTTATGGTTTAAGTGCGAAGAACATGATAGTTAATAAATGAAGGTAACACAGAAAATGTTAAAAAAAAAGCCCCTTTGGACGCAATTTAAAATCTAAGAACCTTTTACATTTTTCTTTCTTTTTATTATTACTATTATTATTATTATTATTATTACTGTTCTGGTTAACTTTGCAGTCAAAAATTGTGTGATAAGCTATTCCAGTACCTAATGGTAAACAGTCTGGCTGCAGATTGTTGGAAATACTCTTTCTACCCCATCCTTCTCCCACGCAATTAAATTAAATATTATTGTTGACCTGAATTGTGCTTAGTTTTACTACATGTTGTCAGAAAAAATATTCGAAAACAAATGTAATCGGTCCTTCTTAAGCCAAAGTTGCCGAGTGAATGAAATACTTCGAATAATCAAATATTGGAGTTACCAAGAGACGTTGACTAATTTCGAATTCTACATTACGATATTCACTTCCACTTTTCAGAAATTAAAGAAAAATATGAAAGCTGACGTAAACCAAACTCTAGTGTGAAAATTTTTATGCAATAACTTTTCCTTACATCTTAGGGGATACATTAATTAGTACGTAAATTCATTCGTTTTAAAATCTTTAACAAAAACCTCAATCAGAGCTAGCGGGCAATCACAATCGCTCAACAATTTATCGCCAAGACTTTTCGTTTTGGCAACCCTGCTAAATTTGCACGTGATAACCGGAGCGGAGATTAATATTAGAGTTAAGCTTCAAGGCGTTGGTGCGTTGATAGGTGTGTGAATTGTATGCCATCCTTTTAAAGAGTAATATTTGTAAGTCTGCTAAACCTGAAAAATGACAAGACTATTTGAAAGGTAACTATCAATTATATTTCAAGTTGTTGGGCAGCATTTTAATATCTGATAATTAATAAAAGAACGAAGTATGTATGAAAAGATAAAGTAGTTTCACATGATCTTTGAATGTTACGATGATTCGTTTAGTGTTAAAAACATATTTAGCAAGCACTGAAAGTATTATGCAATCATTTATAGCAATAACTATGCATCTTTTTGGTTTACTCTAAATAAACTGCATTCAGATATTATTTAACTCAAGATACACCTCATCAGATTAGTCGAACGCAAAATGAATTAAATCTTTTTGCATTATTTATCTCTTACTAAGTGAAACAAAAATACGATTTGAAGACCATAGCTATTCTCATCGAAGTAATAAATACATTGAAGAAAAAATAAAAATAATTACATTAAGAAAACACGCAACAAAAACTGCAATTTAATTTTTTTTAATCTAAAAGATGATATAAATTTGTAGCCTCACAGTCTAAAGTTTTGAGTTTATCAGAAAGTTCTCGTAATGTTTCTCATTCTAAAAGAAACAGAATGAGAATATGCCCTCTATATTTCTTATTTAGAAGAAACTTTAGATTTCTTCTAAATATGAAATGTCAAATTTACGAATTTCTGTGAACAGGAATTTATTGACTTTTAAACGAACATGTAAATCTTGCACACAATTATTAAAATTCACTATTTAAATAAACATAATACTCATTTTTGACATATTACTTTCAAATTCTTTGAAACAGAAGAAATGTATGCTAACCTGGATTTTACCAGAATTTTTTATTTTTTATCACTATAACAATTTGTCTTTCTTTTAGTTTCTTTATTTAATTATGTGAAATAACTCGAGGACTGTCTGCCGAAGAATGCCTTCATGGAGGACTTTCTAAGAGAAACTGGCTCGCATATGCTTTACACATTTGGAAAAATACGAAAACGCTTTTGCAGCCAACCCGTTCTTCGGGATTCGAACCCCGGATTGAACTAGCACTGTTCAGCGACTTGACCGCTCGGCCGTTGGTGGTTTTCTTTTATGCAGATAATAGTGTATAGATTAGTTAAAGATAGCAAGTTAGAGAAAAAGAGCTTCTGAGTGAGAATTAGAGAGAAATTCTGTTTGAAGTGAATATATATTAATAACCAGCATTAAAAACGCTTTTTGAAAGCTCGAAGAGGCCACTTTTTAATTTCTACCGTTATTTCATTTTTTAAATAATACTTCCATCTAATCTGTATAAATTAAAATGCGCTCAATTTATAAATTTTCGCATATCCAGCTGATCAATTGTGTGAATAATTTCAACGTTGTTGTAACGATAAAAGAAATTTCTATGGCCTTATATTACTTAATTGGTATAGAAACATTTTATGATGCTTTTTCACTTTTACAATGTTTTTTTTTAATTTTTAAAAATTTTTTATGTGACCTTACATTGTGATCTGAAGTTTTCAGATTGCAGTTTTGTACATCTTTACTTATTTATTTTTACCATGCTAATATTGTGAGCATGAATTAAATCTTATTACCATCAAAAATATAAAAGTATAATTAAAAAATGCATATCACTTTAAAATGCGTAACTCAGTTTAGTGATAATTTCGGTATCATTATGTTTTAAAAAATAAACGGAAGTCTTATTACAGATTGACATCAGATTCCTATTTTGGTAGGAAATGATTTATTTCTTAAAATATAGTCATCTCTTTCAGACGGTGAAATGTTAAGATTGAAATATTGTTTTGAATGTAAGATGATGCTGCAGTGCTGGAGACCGTGACCGTTTTGTACTCGTAGCTAAATATATAATGAATTCACTTAAATAATTTTAATTTCATTTTATTTTAAACGATAAAATGTTTACATCATTTTTCTTCAAAATATAATATTTATGCCACTGATTTACATTTTTACAGGAGAGCAAGACTGCGCCTATCGTTGCCAAGAGCCTTGAGCACCATAAAGGTGACAGCGCGATTTCGCTCAGTTTGAACCCAATTTTAGGAGGACGGCACCCCGGGGAAACAGGTCCGAGGGTTCTCCACCCCCTCTTCCCTTACCATCAACCTCTCGAGAGGACTTTCGGTTCGCCTCATATTTAGAGTGCCCATGCCGCACAGACACTATACGTTTACAAACATCCATGCCTTCTCCGGGATTCGAACCCGGGCACTTTGCTCTCGCAATAGGCTCCCCTAACCACTATTCTATCTGGGCGGCACATACATATTTAAATGAGGTTGACGAAATTAAGCTGTAATTAAAAATCGTGAACTGTCAGAGTTAGCGTCTTAAGCTTATATCGAGTCTTTATATTTCCCCGGCATATGTATTGGTCCTCCTTTATAAACAATATTAAATTTTAAATGCAAGTTTTCTGTTATAAAACAAATTTATTTATTTAAAATAAATTTCCTGCTTTTGTACATGTAGTTGCACATTATTAAAATAATTAGATTTCTTAATATAAAGTATGTTACCTTTTATAAAAAATATATTTAGCAATGTCTGGGAGAAAAATATACTTAAATTACAGCATTCTCATTTAAAGAAAAAAAAATATTAGGCGATTAATTATTAATTTTAAAATTTCAATGATTAAGAATTCATACTTTCTTTCTGCCTATGCAGATTAATAGAAGTGACATTAAAATATTATTTGCTCTTCAAATTGTATTTAAAAGTGTGGTAAATCATCAGTGCTATAATAGACTTTTAAGTGCACTAGTAGTTTAAATTTCTTTTTGGCAACAAATTGTCCTAAAAAACCATATAATTCTTTCTATATGAGAGAGATAAAAAAGGGACACAAAGAAAATAAATCGAAGTTATAAACTGCTAAGAATTCACAAAGACACTCGTTAAGTGTAATTAACACTCAGTATCACCGTTAAGTAACACTCAGTATTATCGCGGTTAAGTGTAAATAACACTCAGTATATTATAATAAAATTCTAGTAATATAAAATAGCGAGAGATTGGAAGACTTAAGAAGACCCGTGGCGAAAAGTTTTTGAAAGAGTTCTTTCAAGTATTATCGTATTGCATTAGGCTGTGTTGCAAGCCTAGCAGCACTATAAATTAAAGATGGGTTCAAGACTGATAAGAAGATGCTTGCATGCAGTGTGCTATACATTTTGGAAAGCCATCCTTCATGTTTCTAAACAGACTTCTAAAAGTACAAGAACGGAGATAAAAATAAATGCAATAAAAGAATTTTGTTTTTGTACGAGACGAAAGTCATTATGCATATCTCTCATGCAGAAAACACACGATATAACTGATCAAATAAGAACTGAGATAAAACTAAATACAATAAAAGTTCTTAGTTTTAAGTCCAAAGGGGCAATTTGCCCAGAAGAACTATTAATTTCGTTTAGGCATTTTTGCGTTCATTCACTACAAGCCTTGCTTCCATTTTCAGTTTGTTGCCACTAAATATTATTACCACTAAATATTATTGCCCTGTATTATATTTAAAGAAATTAAATAATGAAGAATCTGCATAAATGTACGTATATTTCTCGCATTGTGATAAAACAACGGTGCGTAGAGCCATCCAATTTTGAATAACGTAATCCTCCAGCGAATGTGGGCATCTGGAAGCCCTAATTTGAAATTTGGAATTTGTTTTATTATCGATTTCATATTTTGTAAATCGTTAATGAATTTTTGATTAACAAACTCAAGGATTTCAAAGCGAGCAAAGACAACGTGTACAGAAAAAACATTTTTATCTCCAGCGCTTGAGATTGCGTATTGGAAATTCTAAAAATATGCTCAATTTAAAATTATTTTGCGATATTGCTCTTGAACTGAATTTTATGGTTGAAGTGCGAAGAACATGATATTTAATAAATAAAGGTAACACACAAAATGTTAAAAAAAGTGCTCCTTTGGAGACGTAATTTAAAATCTGAAACGTTTCAGATTTCTTTTTCTTTTCTTTCTCTTTTTTTAAGTTTGACGAAAGTCGTTATATATAACGCTTACGCAGATAACACAAGATATAACTGTTCAAATGGTAAAGAAAGATCTCGTTGTTGTGGGTTATCCGGAACTACAAGCTTACGGAGGCGTCAAAAGTAATTGGTGGCCATCTCCGAAGCTGTTACTTTGGCTGCTGTGAAGTAACTATAGCAATCATCTCCCCCCTCCTTCTCAAGTTATGAGACTTCAACGAGAATTTTGTGGAACCTAAATCCTATAAGATTTTTAAGTCCCTCAGATCTTTCATCTTACATAATAAAAGCAAGTGTCTGTCTGTCTGTCTGTCTGTCTGTCTGCCTGTCTGTCCATTTGTCTGACCGAGCTCTCCAGCCGAATCTATCGCACGCAGGGACCTGGAATTTTTTACACGGAAGCACAAAGGGGCTGGCCACCAGACCTCGAAGCCCGATTTTCGATTTTTGAATTAGAAAAATTTTAAAAAAATTATTTTTTATAAAGTTTTTGTTCTTCAGTTTTTGTTTCTTAATTTGCATTATTGTGTTGCTATTATTGTGATTTGTTGCTATCATTTATTTTCAACTTATTAAATCGATTTATAACAATTCCACCATCATGACCGGACATGCTGCAGGCGAAGATGTGTTTATTTCAAGAATTCCTATAATCCCTTCCGATCTCCCGTTTCAGTTTAAGCGTCTACAATTCCCTGTTCGTTTGAGTTTCGCGATGAGCATTAATAAGGCACAAGGACAATCTCTCAAAGTTGTAGGGCTCGACCTCCGTAAGCCGTGTTTCTCCCATGGTCAACTGTACGTGGGTTGTTCAAGAGTTGGTAATGCCGATAATCTACACATCTTAGCTCCGAATGGAAGAACATTAAATATAGTTTATCCCGAGGCTCTCTAACGAAAAGGACAATCTAAAGAAAAATTATTGCCACTCTCCACTCTCCCAAACTAACTCTGACTGTCATGCTTTAAATGATGATGTTATTGTTTAGTGCTCTCTTGAGAGCATGAGCAATAATCCGAATGGTGCTGCTTCCCAGTGCTGCAGTACCAACAGACATTAATCGGTCAGGGGCCCTTGCGACCCCAGCCCGAGCTCCACAAACATACACAAACACTCTCCTCTTCTAATTCATTGTCATCTAAGTTTAACTTACACTTAAATTAAAAATTTAATTGGTTCTCAACTCCAAATTTCCTGTAAGCAGGATGTTTTATTTCATCCATGTTTTCGTTACTTTTTATTTTTTCTGTACTGTACTCTCTATCTTTCCCTTTCAACTCTTTCCTATCTTTGATTTTGAATTTTTTATGTTTTACTTTTCTTTAAACTTCAGACCAATGATTATAACCACATGACTACGGTTTCCTAGCATGTGCTAATATGAGGTCTGTTCTCATTTAAACTAATTTTTTAACAGATGGCTCATGGTTAGGATATATTGTTCCTTTTTATCGACGGGGAATGTTGTGTGTGGGGGGGGGGAAGAGAGAGAGACAGTCTACATGTCCTACACTACTATTCCTACGCTATTCACTTATCTGCATTTTCTAAATGCACGGGCAACGCCGGGCGGGTACAGCTAGTATAATAATAAGAAGAAGATGAAGGAGATAAAATTGTTTAATATTAAGGGCTTTTTAACTGGAACAAAACTGAAATCTGTGAGTAATAAAAAAGAATTGTAAGAACACATTTTTAAAAAAAAATATTTTTATTTATTTAGATTTAGAGGATATAAATGAAATTTAGTAAATGAATTAAAATTAAAACTTTTAAATTAAAATATTAATATAATTAAAACTCTTTAATGGGATTCATTTTCGCGATATAATATAACAAATGTATTTGAGTAACATCTGAAATTTTTTACATTTTGAAATTATTTTTTTAAGAGAAATCAAGTTTTGAGAGGAAAAGATTGCTTCAAAAGTTAACGTGGATAAATACTCTACAGTAAAATTCGCGCTAAATTCTCTACAGTAATTTAATAGTGTGATATTAAAGGCTTGTGTGATTGGTGATCCAGTTCCACTGAAATTACAGCATGCGTGTTCCCTTTAATGAATCGCTCAATCTCTTGGATTGAAACGAATAAATTTTTCAAAAATTCTGAGTAACATTTAACGTTTTTATAAGTTACAGCTCATGAGGATCGAATGTCGAAATGTACGAAGATTCGAGCTTTGGATGTCCCATCGAATCACGGATTCTTCTTTTGCCAGCGAGACCTGGCAACCATTTACACGACGAGAATACTTACGGGGAAATGCTATAATTCTTTATTGAATGGCTATTAGTATACTGAATTACAACTTTGAGTACGATATTCAAATAACATCTTTTTTAGTTTCACACTTTTTTACTTATATTCCATGTTTTATGCCATTTCTTCACTATAATGTTTTCTTTTCAGTATTTAACAGATCTGAATTAATGTTTTCAAGTATCAAGTTTCGATTGTCTCATTTTCATCACATTTCTTATAAAAACAGTTTATTCTAAAAAATCTTCAAATTGGATATGTGTTACTTACATGAAACTTACATGAAATAAAATCTGCATTTTATTCGAAAGATATTACTATATTGCCTCGTACATCCCTAATTTTTAGGAGAAAATTTATAGATCTGGTAATAGGCGCCTAGTATTTGAATTTTATCTTATGTTAATTAGGTCATCAAATAAGTATTGTGTGCAACTGTAGGCAGGGCCGGGACGAGGGTGAAGCAGGTGAGGCACTTGCCTCAGGTGAACAAATAGAAGGGGCGCCAAATTAGCTATTCCATAAAAAATTCAGAAATTAATTTTCAAAACTTTTGATTTTTAACTTTTAATTTCGGAATACATCAGTAAATATTAAAAGAATTTTGTGTTAACTTCAGCTTTAGAGATGAATATCTTATCAGAATTTGAAGAGAAACGAAAAGTTAATAAATCAAATTGTGAGGAATCAATAGATGTAAGTTGTAGTTTTTCAGAAAAATGTACTTTTATAAAAATTAAAGAAATGTTCGACGTTTTAATTTCACAGTTGAAATGGCGATACGAAAAATTAAATTAAATTAAATTTCTTCCGATTTTCAATTTCTAACTGGTGAACAATTAATGCTGTTAGAATTAAGTTAATTTAAAGGCAGCAGCTTATAACTTAGCACTTAAATATCCGAATGATATGAACGCTGAAGAAATTCAGCCAGAAATATCTAGTTTTAAAAACCATGCTATTTCAATAATTCCGGACACAAAAGCAGCTACAAGCTTAGAACTTTAAAAAATAATTCACGATTTTAATTTAGTTCAGTCCATCCGAATTTGGAAGCAGCGTTGAGAATTTTTTAACGTTGCCAGTTACTGTAGTTAGTGGCAAAAGAAGCTTGAACAAACTTCAAATAATAAAGAACTATATGAGATCTTCACTAGGCCAAGAAAAACTTTCAAATATGGCCATTCTCTCTACGGAGTTCAGTAATCAAATAGATTTTGAAAGAAATTATCGATGATTTTGCTTCTTTAAAAGCAAGAAAAATTAAATTACAAATGTGCTTGAAAAGTTTATACTATAAATTTTTGAGCAGATGTTTTATTTACACTACTTAATATTATTTGCCATTTTTCAAAGAGCATATTTTTAATGTTTCCCATTTCAAAATTGTTAATCATTATATATGTTTTGCTTTGTGAAATATACAAAGTTATAATTAATATTACTTAAGAGTTATTTTATTTTCACTTGAAATAGTTACTTTTAATGAGCATATATATATATATATATGTGATGTACCAAATGTAGTCGTAGCTCAAAGTATCAGACGATAAGTTTAAAGGAAAAAAACAGGATCCATTTATTAATTTCCATGAAAAACAGCAGTTACAAAAATCAGATCCCCGAAGTAAATAAAGAAGAACAACTGATAACTTTTTGTATTGATGTTTACTCCATCATTACATTATTGAAAGGATCCCTCGATGGCGGTGAATTATCGTGAATGGGAGTATTCGGCCTAACGGCCTTTAGTCAGCAATTATTAACCCTACTAAACCCTCGATATTCCTTTGCGAGTCTTTTTATAATCTCTGGAAAGGCGGAGCTTCTAAGAAATGACGTCAGCCAATCCAGTTCGCTTTAAATATTTCCAGAATATTCAATAACTGTACCTGTAAAAAAGGCGGGAAAATCAACTTGACTGCGGGACTGTGGTTATGGTGAATTATTGCTTTATTACTTTGCAGCTTTAGCGCAAGTCTTGGGCTTATTAATTTACTTTTAAAATATATATATATATATATATTTTGTGAGTGTTTGTATAATTTTTTGTTTTCAAACATCATTTAGTATTATTTATCTTTTCTTCCCCCTCCTACAAATAGGTAAATAAATAATCTTACATTGTATACAGGGGCGCACGTTTACCGTTTTGCCTCAGGTGAAAAAATAAATAGGCACGGCTCTGGGTGTAGGGGCAAATTATATTAAAATTACATATGAAATATATTATAGTTTAAATATATTTACTTAAAAAAGTATTCCAGTGTACATAATTGTTTGAAAGTTCAAATTTTCAAATATTTTATGACCACTAAAATCTTTTCTAATGCTATTTATGTTTCTGTTAGATCATTCTTTTGATGGCTGCTGCAGCTCTTTCAAGGCTTGTTTTATGAACTGTCCGTTTTTATTTCAAGCCTTTCATCTTTCCGAAGTTTGAGGATTTTAGAGAAGATGAAATCTTTAATTTAAATTTTACTCTGGAAATTTTCTGAAATTCATTTCCTAAGAAGTAATTAAAAACACATATTTTTAGTTATTCCCTTTTTTCAACAATAAACTCTTTGTTTCACGAAATATTTTTTTTTCAATCTAAACTTAATTTAAATTAAGTCTGGAAAAAAAGATTGAAAAAAAAACTTTCTAGTCTCAGACTAGACTTTTTTGTTGTTGTTGTTGAGGGGAGAGATTCAAAAAAGTTATTACTATTCTCAAAGTCCTTCTACGCACATCCAGCATTTAATTGCGGAGACTTAGATACCCTTTAAAAGCTTCCAAAAATGTTCTTTGCAAATTCTATGCTCTGTAGAGTTACCACAAATGAAATAAAATATGCAAAAAAAAAAAAATTAAGACCTCCTGTAGCAGCCACATAGACACTTGTCAGTCGAACAATATCCCAAATATTAACTTCTGATCGAAAAAACGACAAAATGATAAATTTCTACAGAAATTACACTGTCCAAAACTTATGGTGTTTAGTCTCATAATTAAAGATGAAATATTTGAGGAAACACCTACAAGGTATTTTCTCCCTCCTTACAGCATCCCTTCGTGGTGTAACGGTAGCACACTCGGTGCGTATTCAAAAGATCCAGGTTAAATCCGGGCGACGGTATTGCACGTTTCTTCAGCTTCTTGCCATTAAAAAAATGAATAAAACCTAATGACTTTACACTCCTGTAACTTAGATAACAAAATACTGGAATATGAGTATGTGATAGGGATGTTTGATTGTCCAGTAAAACTGGAGAGAAAAGGAAATAGTTCTCAGATCTCATCCCCTTATTATTTTTCATCTGCCTTTCTCATGGCTTTATTTATTTCTTAATGTTACCATTTCTATGTATGTAAATGTTTACAAACATTTAATGTATTCTTCAATACTAAGTTTCTATAAACTTAGTAAAAGCTATCAAAAGAGGAATTAAAACAATTTCCAGGAGCTAAGCAAGTATCATATAATGATGCATTTTAGAAAATGCATATACACGCGCACGCCTCCACAGGAGGTTTAGGATTTTTAAAATATTAAAAATTTCATTTCGGTACGTCCTTGACGTACCGAAATGAAATTTTTCAAGGACAGGTTTAATTGAATTTTATTTATTCCTAATTTGTTTCTTTTGGAGTTCACCAGAGCAGAACGACTTCCGCAGTTTTCTTCATACTTAACATTTGTTGCCCTCGGGTGGAAAATGCTCCGCGCCGGTGAGTCCTTGAAAGCAGGTTTACCTTAGCAGAGACGCCAGTCTTTCTTTTGCTTCTTCGGCGTTGGGTTGTGCTATGTGGAGGCGAATGGATACATCATTACAAAATCCTCAGACTCAGAATGGGAAACATAAGAACTAGAATACCAAGAAAGCTGTTGTAAATATTTCCTAACCTGAAAAAGTAAAGCAATAGATTAAGAAAATCAGTTGCCGAGGGCTGCAGAAAGAAGAGTGAGCTTTTAATTTGTATCAGTTTTCGACTTGATTTTTGAGAATTTACCGTAGATTGGTATATAAGTTTGTGACAAATGATGCTAAATATACAGGGCTCCACAGGAATGAGGACTGTGTTATGAGAAATCTTAAATTCCTCATCTGAATTAAATCCAGGAACCTCATCTCTACGTAGTTTTTTTTTCGCTCTTCTGTCGTTACGTGTATTAAGTCCAAGGGTAAAAAATAAAACTTACAGGTAAGAATCAAATTCTATAGCAACTTATAGTATTATCGCCTATATATTTCTTAACTTCATTTCAAAGGCGAAAACTTGGTTTAATAAATGATGTCAAAATTTTGTGTTATTTATATTTAAAACCAAGTAATATAAAAAAAAATTGAAGTCAATTCCTACTCAATTCAACAAAGAAAAATTTTATGTTAGTTACTTTTTATTAGCATTTTTTCGTTTCTAATTTATGAAACTGATGGTGGTCTGTAATATCTCATGCTATCCATCTCTTGTAATGCTTCATTCTTGCAAGGAACCTTCCCAGTGAATTTCAATCAGTCCAGTTCTTCAATTAATATTCCATTTAAATATTTCACACGACTCATGGCGACATATGCTTGACCTGCTGCGAAGAGTTTTCGTATGAAGCTTTTCTTGGCGCTTATGTTTTTCTTTCTCTAATTGTCGACTGAGTTGTATTGTAGTTTATTTTCGCATTCTCCGTTTGTGAAGCAAGGAACATTTTAAAGGGTTATATTTTAAACGTATATTATTATCACGTTAACATAGAAATATGGGGAGAATTTTCGCTACATAATGGGAATTATCTCCGCTTCATCCAACTTTATAAAACTACAATTCTTTAATTCCATACACTTTAAAAATCTTTAGAACTCTGTCTTACTGTTGCCACTTATTTTTGTTAAATATTCCAATCCCATTTATTACAGTCATGTACTAGTATTTATAAGTTGTTATGAAATTAATTTTTAAAGCACTTGACGATTCCTAATAAACGGTCATTATTTGCAAGTCTTATAATATATATTTAATAAAAACAGCCTGTCTTTAGTTCCGATAAACAGGAATAAATAAGTAGGAATTGACTTAAATATGTGAAAAAACTGTATGAACATCAAGTGTCATCCACTACGAGTTTAAAAAAATGTATTTGAACTTGAGTTCATGAGTAAAAAGTATTTTATTAACGATTGAAAATTTGAACAAGATATAGGGAGAGTGTGAGCTAATAGTAGAAATTTAAACAAAGAAGCAAAGTATTTGAAGGATATTTTATTAGTTTATATTTTAGTAAATTTTGTTTCGTTGAAAGCTATTTGCGTTTAAGAAAAGGAATCAAAATATTTGTATGAGTTTTTATTGGTTTATATTTTAGCGAATTTCCTTTGTTTGAATTTGAAACCTTTATAAATCCTGTCTCGTGTAGATACCATAAGCATGTGCCTTTGATTATTTCTCATTGCTTAAAAAGAAAAGGAATTTTCAATTTGGAATTGTCAATAGACTTGCACATTTTGCACTGTGAAGATAAGAATTTAGAACGACTTTCTTGTTTTAAACTGGAATCTGAAGAATAAGGTTGCAAGTAATATTTGTGTGGGCTCGTGATATGTCTATTTTAATGAATAGCTGAGATTTTTTAATGTAGAATTGTAACATGCTTATACACTGCATTTAATGCTTTCTTTAAATGATTCTCAATGTTAGCAAAAGCATATTTCTTTAAGTAACAGGCCTAGTTAACAAACATTACACGTGGCGTCTCACCTTGAATGACTCTTCGAAGGTTTTTCTTTCTTAATTGGTTTTGAGGCTGAGGTATTTCTTTATGTCATTGAGAGAAAGTGAGGAACAGGCAATTAGTATTTTGTTCGAAAACTTTTTTCCTTTTTCCTTGGACTGTCAAACTTTCGTTCGGGTGCTGTTATCAGCTGGAAAACACTGTCTTTTTACAATAACGTGCAGATTAAAAGCATTAATATATACAAAAAGTTATTTCATTCTTTAAGTTTCTAATAATTAACTACTGTACTGTAATTTAACTGTAAACTGTGTACTGTAATTTAACTTAGTACTGTAATTTAACTGAGGTACAAATAATCGTATTTTAGCTGTATTGAAATTCTAGGGTGTTATAGGGACTTTTGCACATTTGAAAGCAGATATTTCAGACCAAATTTACTACGCAGTGATAGTACTATAGTACGATACTGTAAATTTTACCATGCAGTAATTAGTAATCATCGGGAATCATAAAGATCTTTAATTTATGACAGTGACTTTAAAATTTTTAAGTAAAAGAATTCCTTGTGCAGAGACTGTATTGCAGTTGCAATTTTTTCTATTTACCAGCGATGCCGAGGCTGTTTTGTTGCTGTGATCTCATCCTTTGGGCGATTGGTAAATTACTTCAGGGCTTCCTGATTTTGGATCTTCCAAGGATGATCTTCGCTCTCATTGTGAGTGGGTCCGCCCTCTTGGTAACACTTCGATTCCTGTACAGATTTTTGTTCCCCAAGGATGAGAAAGACTATGAAGGATACAAGGAAAGATGGTACGGCAAGGATCTTAGTTCTCTGCCTAATGATGGTATGTAACGAATCTTACTTACCTTATATTTAAGTTTGGTTTCATGTCATATTACCCAGTCATAAGGAGCATTTCTTGATTCTTTATTATATGTTTTCAAATCTGAGGAAGATTTGAAAAAATTTTGACTCTAATATGGCATAAAATAGTTGACCAATTTTTACCTAACTACAAGCCATTTACCTTTTACAAGTTTATACAAGTATTATATATATATATATAGGTTCACGTTGTTATAATAAGCACAGGTGGAAATCCAGAAAGCCAAAATGTATGAAAATGTCCAAGATTAAAAGTTCAAAAAAGAGGCGCGTAATAAATAAATAAATGAAAAATGCACTAAAACATGTAATAAATAAATAATAAAAAAATACAGTAAAGCTTCGAAATTTCAGAATGTCATGTGGACAGTTAAAGCAAATACTTCACATAGGTACATGTATGTGAAAATTAATAAATTTATCATACGGGGATTAATTATCGTCTTTGATTATCATAGAAAGTTCTTAGCTGCCTTTGTGCGTATCTCCGTGTTTATCTCTTTAATTTATTGCATTTATATACTACACGTAATTACGGTAAGTATTTCTAATTATCCTATAACATTTCGAATTCTTTATTTTTTTGATAAAATGGTATGTTTTACACTGCAGAGATGCCAGTCTATGCTTTTCTTGCTTTAGGTTTCTGAAGGCAATGTACAATGGTAGACAAAAATACTGGCATGCAGCCAACTAATCTGCTGTTGTTGTGTTATAACTTATCTCACTTGTCTGGCAGAAGATCAGAACAAGCCCACGAAATTCGTCGTGGCAAGGAGTGCAAGATTGCTCCTGTCGGTGGCAAGAGCTTCAGTACCATACATGTGACAGTATGTCTTTGCTCAGCTCCGCCCCCTCCAGTTTTGACGGGGAGCACACCAGAGAGACGGAGTCCGAAGGTCTTCCATCCCCTCTTCCCTACCACCAATCTCGAGAGAGACTTAGCTATGTATTTAAAGTTCCCCATGCCGCACAGACACTATACATTTACAAATATCCATGTCTTCTCCGGGATTCGAGCCCCAGCCCTTCGGTACGGAAGTCAGCGTCGCTAACCACTATACCGGTTAGACGGTAGCTGACTAATCTTCTTTGTGTGAACTAAGCATGAAAAATGTTCGTCCTCAATTAAGCTTGAAAAACATAGTCTAATGAAATTTTACAATGATTAAATAGTAAATAAGAAAGTAAAAAGAATGAAAGAATATGCCATTATCAGTTATTTAATACTGAAAAATTCAAAAATTTATTTCCATGCACATCATTTGGTTGGAAAAAAAACCTTTGGTGTAGTTAGGTTACTTTACTATGGAAAAAGAAACTAAGGCTATCTGAATAAGAGGAGGGATGCCTTCCTGAAAGCGTCTCGAAGAGAAACTGGCTCATATTTACATTATGGGAAAAACAATGAAAACCAACCATGCTGCCCGTCAAAACTGGATGCCCGTTCGCCTGAATTCAAATCAGGGTCGAACTACTAGTATTCGGCGGTCTTAACCATTAAGTCAAGACGAAATTAACAAGTTGCTGAGGGATTTAGAAAAGGAAAATTTGCTGATATCGATTCCGACTATTCAGAAGACGGAATATGTTTTGATCAATCTTTTAAAAAAGATAAAGACTTAGAAGACAATGTTAGCAATCTATTTGAACAGAGGCAGCCAAATGAACGTGATAGAGCTGAGATTACTGAAAAAAAAAAGAAACTGCATTTAGAAGATCCTAGTGTAATGAAATACATAATACTGAATTTTTCGCGTTTAAGCACGTCTGTTCAGGACGCGGCGAATGAGCTAGCTGGTTGGTCTTTTGCGTGGGTTTCCTCATGAAAAACGTGAACGTGAGCCAGTTCTTCTGAGTCTTCCACGAAAGCATCCCCATCTTTAGCAAAATCCCCTATTGCACTTTGCCAACTAATGTTTAAACTTCTCCCCTCAGGCTATTAAATATTGTATTTAATTACATCGTAACAGCCATCTGCTGTGCAGATAAGACCATTAAACATCTCGTTAGGTAACGGGTAGTTTGATTTACATAAAAGCGAATAAACATATTCCGTAATCTTTCTTCCTCATGTATAACATGACTATAAATCGCTTTCTCACCAAAAGCCCCTGCGAAGGTTAAGGTTACATTAATTAACTAACACAGCAACTCGAGGGCTATCTGTCTATGTGAAGAGATGCCATCATGAAAGACTTGCTAAGGGAAACGGTCTCATATTCATGGTACACCCGAAGGAAGCCACAAGACCTGCCATGTTCTCCTGGAATGTAACCCTGTTCGAACTGCCAAGATTCAGTGATCTTACCATTCTCCCTTTGATGGGTGCTTCTACGAAGGCCTCCCTATTTTGAGGCAACTGGTCCTCGCCTGCTCTGCCAAAATTCGACAAGCAACAAGCATTCTATTGTTAATATAAACCGAAATTTTTTTATCTGGCTAATAATATTCGCTGCATATGCATATGTATTTCTATGCTATGACTAAAACTTCAGCGATTTTGCACGCTCTGTAAGATTACCAGATTTAATGCTTTTAAAGCCCGTTCTAGATAGTAGGTAAAATCACTTTTATTGTATAGTTCCGTTTTATACTTGAACTTAATGAATAATAAGATGTTATTTTTTCCCTTTTATTGGAGTGCATAAAACCTTTAAGAACCGTTAACTTCTTTCGAATTTCCTCTATTATGTAGCAATTTTGTCTGATTTATCAGGAGATAAATAAGAGGATTTGGAAGAATTTGGGAGAACAGATGAATTTAGGGGAGAGAACACCAAAACCAAAATGGTTAATTTTGAGGTTGCCAATTATTTCTTAACATAGCCATAGTATTTTATTATCTCTTGCATATTTATATACATAGAGAGAGACACACACACACAAAAAGCAACAAATTTAGAACCAATTCCACAAAGACCCAAAAGAAATTAAATTCAAAACCAGTAAATTTCAAAATTCCCTACAAATATGTAAAACTAACCAAAATCAGAATAATTAAAGAAATGTGAACTACTAAAACCTCAAAAATACAAAAGCCACGAAAAATAAATAAAAATACAAACAAAGGAAGAGGAATGCAATCTAATCTGATGTAACGTTATCAACAGGAAGTACATCAGACTCAATTGAAACCCCTTCCCATTTAAAATCACTGCGTTTCTGTTATTCAAAATTAGCTGATGAACCATTATAATTTTTTTAATTATGACAGTTCACCCTAAAATTCTGAATTCCTT
Organism: Stegodyphus mimosarum; assembly: GCA_000611955.2. NCBI lineage: Eukaryota > Metazoa > Arthropoda > Arachnida > Araneae > Eresidae > Stegodyphus > Stegodyphus mimosarum. The sequence continues at coordinate 553,042 of KK122374.1, forward strand.
CCCGATACAGTGTTAGAATTCCAATTTCAAATCAAACAAAAGAATTTAAATAGACACTTTCAATGGAATAGCTTTATGTATTCTTAACTTTTCTCTTTTTAATTCCTTATGTACAGAATTCTTAAATGAGAACGTGAAATGAAAAAAAAAAATAGCAGAATAAAATTAAAAGGCAAAATTATCATTAAATTCTAGAAAACTTCTATGCTAGTAAATTCTAGATCATGAACATTAGTGGAAGATTGTTGCTTAACGTATTAGCTTCCTGAAAAGGAATAATAAGGGTATTTTGTACTTCTTGATGCGAAATTAAAACCTTTTTAAAGAATTATTGAGATGCAAAGAATTTTCAAGTTTAATAAATACCTTTGTTTTTCCAGTGGATTTATAGAAAATGTTCTATGCTCCATTAAGATTGGAAAGATTAAACTAACTTTTATCATTTCAGAAGCTAGAAGGTATCAAGAAGACACGTCTGTTCGTCCATTTAAGATTCAAGTCTCAAATGATGTGTTGAAAGATCTGAAGATGAGATTAGAACGTACTCGATTCGAAGATCCTTTGGAAGATTCCTTGTTTCTAGATGGTTTTAATCCCAACTATCTCCGTGAAGTAGTAGAATATTGGAAAAGTAAATACAACTGGCAGAAAGAAGAAGAGGAATTGAACAAATTTCCCCAGTTCAAGACACGCATCGAAGGACTTGACATTCATTTCATGCATGTGAAACCCACTATAGAAGAAGGAAAGAAAGTAAGTTCGTGTTTGGGAATTGATCTGTAATGATGCGTTTACAATATAGCCATATGGTCTCTCATCATAAGTATTACAGAAAATTCCCGTACACATCATTATGTGAGTGCATAAAGCTTCGACTATTAAAACGTGGTCTCCAGTCACGCGAAGGTGAACCGATGCATGTTTCTTTCCCAAAATCGTCTACATACTTCTGGTGTGAAACTTTGTTTTATTGTATTGTTACGTGCGTACGGGTTCGTTATATATTGAATGCACAAGTCGTAAAAAGTTAACAAAAATTTATTCTTTCCACAAGAAATAAATTAAAATGCTGAAATATTTCTTCACAGATCTTCGCACAATATCACAATCTCTCAAACGATTAGCAAAAACTCAGTTCAAAACAGATAAAATAATTCTATCTCACAGCGAAATCGCTACAATCAATATAGCATTAAGTAAACAAACAGCAGTTCGCTTTTTACAGCTACAAGTATAACAGCAACAACAACAACTACTACTGAGATGAGGAGTTTCACCTCGGCTTTTATAAGCTTTTTAATTATCAGTAGAACAAACACGATTTTTCTAGATTTTTCTGGATGGCAACAGTAATTACGAGGTATTTATTTATTAAGCATTAAATGCGCGCGCTCTTTTATTTTTATTGCTATTTTTTTTTCGACGTAGCTTTCTCTTCAAAAATCGTCTGCTTTGCACGGGGAAATAAAAAGGAATTTTAATTACAATTCCAAATAAATGTGAAATTCGTAACAGTATATTTGATATATTTCCGATACAAGTACTGTTTATTACAATAAAATAATTTTTGATTTCACAACAATCATTAAAAGCAACGAAGTAACAAGTAAGCTTAATATAGATATTATTGTCGAAAATGCAACTGACAGCTCATTTACTGTAATTAAATTCCTCCCCACTGTCTACTAGTGATGATTAAAACGAGAATGTCTAGGGCTTTTTACGTCACAGACCTTACTCTTTAATTCGTTTCTCAATGCTCGTATTTGCCTATTCGTACGCTTCTGCTTAAGCAGCTAATGATGGTTATGTTAGGGGGTGAATGCACCTTCGTCTGTCAGAGGTGGTCATCGTAAGCTCATATAAATTTTGATCTCTGCGTCAGTCTTTGTCGCATTGTGAGAAAGACGTGACTTTTATGTTGTTAGTAATATTTCTTAAACTTTGAAGTATTTGACTTTTTGTAAAGCAAAAGATAATGAAGTTCAAACAATATTAACAATGTTTAAATAAAATATGCTAAAACCAGTTATATTTTCAAATTTGCATAAAAAATATTTCCTTCAGTGAAATTTATTTGAAGAAGGAAAAAAACATTTTTTTTAAAGATTTCAGATTTTAACCGTGGCCCTAAAGGATTGGCTAAGGTTTTTTGGGCTCTCACTAAGTTCGCAGTCTCCTAGT
>KK122374.1:555253-596262 GCA_000611955.2 Stegodyphus mimosarum
TGTTTAGCCTAAAGGGCGTTAGCCCAGAAGGCCTATTAATTTTCTTTTGGCATTTTGCATTGGCTCACTATAAAAGTCTGAATCACTTTTCAATTTGTTGTCGCAAATATTGGAGCCCTTCATTAAATTTAAAGAAATTAAATAAAGAAGAATCTGCGTGAATGTATGTAAGTTTCTCGCATTGTAAAAAAACAACGGTATCTAGAGACACCAAATTTTGAATAACGTAATCCTCCACTCGAATATGAACATCTGGCGCACTCGAATATGGGCATGTTCACACTTATGCCACATACAATTCAACAGCAAATAAGAAAATTTTTTAAAGCTGCACGGAGAATGTGTTTAGAGTCAAGTGTTTGGATATATTTTTATATTTTTTCCGGTCTTTTCTCAGTTCATCATATAAATATTCTGTTTTCTTGGTAAAACGGCTAACGATTTTTTTTGTCCTATTATTATTAGCTTTTTACATCTTAACTTTATTTATTAAATATCACGTTCTTCGCACGTAATCTACATAACATTCAGTTCAACATAAAAATCATAAAGACTTCAGAACCCCCAATAGAGTGTTACAGGTTCTAGTGCATGTTTTTATATTAGCTGTATTATTTCTTTAAAAACTAGGCTGTCGCGCGGACAGCCGTCTAAAATATTTGTCATTAAAAAAAAAGAAAAAGTATATAATGATTTTAATGAGTTCAGCTAATGTAATTTCGCTAAAGTATTGAATGCTACTAATACAGCCGAGTTTTTCAGTTAAAATGAGAAGATAAATATCTTACATTTTTTGAAAGGCAATAGTCTCGCGCGTTGGAGATAAAAATGTTTTAATTCTGACAGTGTTGCCACTGCTTACTTTCAAATCATTGAGTTTATTAGTCAAATATTCCTTAAAATTTTAAAAAGTATGAAATGAATAATAAAACGAATTCGAAATTCGGGCTTACAGGTATACATGGTCGGGTGAAGGACTCTAGATACCGTCGTTTTTTCTCAATGCAAGGAAAAATACGTACGTGTAGATTCTTCATTGATTTAGAGAAATCTAAAAATAATACAGGCCGATATCATACGAGTTTGAAAAGTGGCCGATACCAAACAGTTTGAAAAGTGATACGCCGTTTATCATGAATCAGTGCAAGGTCCCATTTCGAAACTAATATTAAAAAAAAAAATCTGAAAGGTTTCAGATTTTAATTACGTCCAAAGGGGCGTTTATTTAACATTTTGTGTGTTACCTTTATTTGTTAAATACCATGTTCTTCGCACTTAAACCATAAAATTCAGTTCAACAGCAATATCGCAAAATAATTTTAAATTGAGCATATCTTTAGAAATTTCGGTACACGCTCTCACGCGCTGGAGATAAAAATGTTTTTCTGTACAACGTTGGTATTGCTGGCTTTGAAATCTTTGAGTTTGTTAATGAAAAATTCGTTAAAGTTTTAGAGAATATTGTTACGAATTTCACATTTATTTGGCTATTTATTTAGAACTGTAATTAAAATTCCTTTTTATTTTCCCGTGCAACGCACGCAGACGATTTTTGAAGAGAAAGCTACGTCAAAAAAAATAATAATAACCAGCAAAGAAACATAAGCACTAAATTGAAAAGTGATACGCCGTTTCTTGCGAAACAACGCAAAACGCCCAAACGAAAGTAATAGTCCTTCGGGACTAAATCCCTTTGGACTAAAAAATGTATAATTAAAAAGAAATCTGGAAGCTTTCAGCTTATTATGCCCACAAATGTGCTTTTTTTAGAGTTTTCTGTGTTACCTTTATGTATTAAAAATCATGTTCTTCACACGACATAAAATTCAATTCAACAACAATATCATAAAATATTTTAAAAAAGCATATTTTTAGGATTTCCGATAGACAATCTCGGGCGGTGGAGATTAAAATGTTTTTTTTTTTTCCCGTACAGTGTTGCCATTGTTCGTTTTGAAATCGTTGAGTTTGTTAATCAAAAATTCCTTAAAGTTGTACAAAATATGAAATAGATAAGAAAATAAATTCGAAATTCGGGCGTTCGGGTGCTCATGCTCGGGTGGAAGATTACGTTATTCAAACTTTGGTGGCTCTGGATACCGTCGTTTTTTCACAGTACGAGAAACATACACACATTTATGCAGATTCCTCATTATTTAATTTTTTTAAATATAATACAAGGTGATAATATTTGGTCACAGCAATTTAAAAAGTGATACGCCGTTTATAATGAACCGCCGCAAAATGCCATCTCAAGATTAGTAATCTTTTTGGACTAACGCTCCTTTGCGCTAAAAATAGCATGCAGTAGTCACAGCATACACGCATGATCACACGTAAGTCACATCGGCGTAGAAAAGCCTATTTAGAGAAGGAGACTATTAAGGGATATGGTCTCTTTTAACAGTCATGTAGCTCTTAGAATTAGACATTTTACTGGCTGTTTGATGAGACAGTAGGCCCGTTCCTAAAGCAAAGCTGTTTTCCGGTCTTAGAGGGTTTGGGGAGGGGAAATGCAAATTTCAAATGCCCTCTCAAGGACGTCTCAAATATTTTCTATCGGATTTTAGGCTGGAAATCTGTCTAGCGAATTTATCTGATTAATTTTCTCTTTATGTCTGGAACCAATTTTACCAGGCAGCATTTTCATCGCTGCCGAGCGGCAAAACTCGCGGGTGTTCTCGGGGTAAAATGTAAAATTTCATATTAAAAATTACGATTTAACTTTCGCTGAAACTCAAAATTTAAAGCCAAAGATTACACTAATAAATTAAAATCCGAAGAATTTACAGTTTTGATTTCAAAAGTCTCTTAGACGTAAAATAATAAATACCTAGCACGTAATTAAATAAGTAATATTTAAGTACGTTTTTAAACTAGTACATAACATTTAGAAATCAGTTATAATATGATAAAGTTTTCTCGCCTTCAAGGCAAGATTTCCTTATAAAAACTCATTACTTAATATATTGGTACTATACAGGCACATATTTTCTTCAGTTTATACTATAATATCTGCTAGTTTCTAGCACACGTCTGAGATTAGAAATGGTTAGTTCAAGAATTGTTAAAGTTCTATGAGTTTATGACAATCACAATATGAGAAAAAAAATTAAAGTTGTAGATTTATTTTATATTTGCGAAAGCCTTTTAAATTCTCGAAAATAATCGCGGATATTCGCTCTGCGATAAAACTGCGAAACTGATCAGAACGAATGTTCATTTGTAAAACAAAGTCGGGAGGAAAATGGCAAATTAACGATTCTGAACTTATCCGACAGGAAAATGAACAACTATTACGCTTGTGACAGGAAACAAAGGGAGTAATTTACGTTGATTTTGTTGTAATCTCCTCCATTAGCCTTTTCCTTCGTTTTCATGACCTTTCATGACTATATAGATAAAAACGTATAATGATGTTTCAGACGTTGTATAATGTCGCAAAACTAAAAATATTATATCCATAGTTTACTTTAAAGAAGCTTAGTTTTGTGAAATGCGTAGTTTATTTTCCTTTGCGTCACTGTTATATGTTGAAGTAATTTTGTGCCTCGGCTGTTTCATGAAGTACTGAGCTTATGAAATATGAGGAATACATAATCAGCTTTCGTAGCTTGGTTTACTGGATCAGAGGGTATGTCAAGTAAAACAATAATTTGTCAAATCAAACAATTTCTTCAAATTAAAAAATCAAAATTTTAAAAGCAGTTTCTTTGATGCTTTATTGTCAACTTAGTTTAAATGTTTGCAGTCTAAAACCATTTAATGAATGAAAAATAAGTTTTCTTATGATTTTGAATCACCATTTGCGTAACAACACTAATTTTCTCAAACTCTTGAGCCCCTATTTGAGTAACATGTATATTGTTAAGGTTTTTGTATATAGTTTGCTATTTTTTAGCAGAATTGTAATTAAAATTGCTTCATTTCCCCGTGCAATGCAGCTCCTGACGAGTTTTAAGAGAAAACTACGCTGAAAAAGTAAATAATACAGGAGCACGCGCATTTAATAAAAATTTATCTCCGTAATTGATATTTAATTTGAATAAATGCAATTACGTGTTAGCTATAACTATTATTCTACTCTTTTGCTTTCCAGAAACCTCGAGATATTAAAAATTACCAGAATGTTCTCGTGCGTGATTAAAAAGCTTATAAAGGCCGTAGGAAAACATCTCAGTTGAGTTGTTTGCTTATTTGTTGATGTTGACTGTAGCGGATTCGCGGTGAGATCGGATTAGATTTCTCTGCGCTTTGTTCTATTTAACGTTTTAGTAGTTTAAAATATAATTACTGTGTGATATTGTGATATTGTACGAATATCTGTGAGGAAACATTTCAGCATTTTGTTTTATTTCTTGTGATAAGAATATATAAAGAAACCAACAAAACTGTGACAGTATTTTTTTAGGTAGGAAACTAAAATAAAATATTATTGTAATCTATGAAATCTTAAATGACTCCCATGACAATTTAAAACAGTCATTCTCAATCTTTATTATTTTTTCCAACTTTCTTATATTTCAGGATGCAATTATATCCCCTTCTCCCTTTTTCTATATTTAATAAATATTAATTAAGGAAACGTTTCTGTTGATTTCGTTTAATGTATTTGATAACTTAATTATTTTTTTAGCCCTTGAAGGTTCATGATTCTAACAACGCCTTACCTTTTCTTTGCTATGAACTTTTTATTGCAACAATTTGAGGCTGAACATCCATCCTAAAAAACGAGCAATTGGGAACTCCACACAGCTTGAATAACTCCTGATTTAAAAGATAGTAAAGCTGAATTTGATGTAACTGAACTTGTCAGGACTTCTGTTCCTTCTAGTTGCCTTTGCAAACATAACTGGAGTCTTGAGTAGAAACAGGTAGCTTACTCAAAGCTATGTTCGTGCGTGCGTAGAAAATGCAGCAAAGATAAGAAGCGTTAAATTTACTCGTTATTTCTCACAGCGTACAGCCGTCCCGCACTTCGGAATACAAAGACCAGCAATTATGGTGTAAAACGTAGAAAATAAGAATTAAACTAACTTAACTAAATAAGAACTAAACTTAGATGCTTTACAGAGAGTAGTAACGCGAAGATTGGCCTTTTAACACTACGTATGTAGTGAACAGGAATGCAAAGACTACAATACTTCTTCAAATATCAGCAAGAATTAAGTTCTGACCTTAAAGGCAGACATGAAAAGCACGTGCGTGGTAGAGGAGCGAGAAATCGCTCTCTCTCTCTCTTTGGGCTAAAAGCCATGTCTTACGTACTTATACAGTTTGCAACCTCATTTACATAAACAATTCTCTTTAGAACTTATTCTGGCCGGAAATGGAAAATAAGAGAGACTAGCAAAGTTTTAAAATAAAATTAACGTTAGTAAAACATAAAATCGTTACACATTTCCCGCCAGAATTTAATAGTTTGAAAACTAGGTCTAAATGACTTGAACTTTAAATGTTGTTGAGAGCTTTAAATTCTAAACTCTAAAACGAGGTCAATCCTTACAAACTGAGTATAAAAGAATAAAGTAAGACCACGGTCAAAATCAAAGTCCGAAAATAAAATACGAAAGTTAAAAAAAGAACTAACAAAATATTCCATTTTCATTCTAGTGAATTGTACTTTTTAGCTGGAGGTCATCCCTCTTCTTCTTATTCATGGTTGGCCTGGATCTTTTACGGAGTTCTACAAGATTGTTCCTATGTTGACGACTCCAAGAGCGGATAGCAATTATGTTTTCGAAGTTGTGTGTCCTTCCATCCCTGGATTTGGCTTCTCTGAATCACCGACCAAGAAAGGTATTTGTCATTTATCATTTTCATTATTGAACTTAGTCTCGTTTAAACATATAAAGAGAAACTAGAAATTCTTACTTAATTTTTTCATGGCATACTATAGCCAAATATTGCAGGAAGTTTCCAAGATTCAGTTAACCTTTCTAAGAGGTCTTTAGATATTATTTTGCTGTCAGTTAGAAACTTGACAAGGATACAGAAGATAGGTAGGAAAGCACCTAGGATGTTTCTTTTTTCAGTGTTTTATATGTGAGATGCCCCGCATGACCCAGGCAGTAGACAAAAATGTACCAAGCGTCTAATAAAGGCAGCCATGCCTGAGATAGAATCTACCTTATCACACAAGAAGAAGCTAAGGGTCTTTTGAGTTTCCTTTTATGACACCTTTAGTTATCTACTTTTCGCAATAGTGCTGAATTTCAAGTTATTTATTTTCAAGATAATAAAATACATTTCTATTGTTGTTGTTGTTTCAAATCCCCTTGGGGCAGGAAAGCCTGCACCAAATCCAAGAGACCTTGCCGCACAAGTAAGTCGCTGACATCGTACTGCTCGGCAGACAGCTGTCTCAGGCAGACGCCTATACAATCAGTAGGTGAGCGGGAGAGGCAAGGAGGGAACAGGCACACGAGGGGAACGTCTTTTCTCCCTATTTAAATTTTAGGCATCGAAGATGCGCACTTCTAAATCTAGCCATGGCCGTTTGGATAGGCCTAGATCTTTTACTTAAAGTGACAAGCCTGGTTGTTCAGCGAAATACCATTGGTGAACAGGAGAAATTTTCCATGCCATGTTAATTTTATGTTTGTAATAGGAATGAATTTCAGTTGAGCATAAATCAGTGGAAGTGGGTGGAGGGAGATCACAACCTTTTCTTGCCAGATCGTCAGCTGTGTCGTTACCATACACCCCAACATGGGACGGTATCCACTGGATATATATTGATTTACGCTGTCCAAGCTCGAAAGGTTTAGGTACAATATCGTGACCGGTCTTATCCATGATACATTTCGTGGGTCAAATACATTTCTTATGTACAGCAATAAGTACAGCTCAATATGGTTAGGCAAGTCAGTGTCTTGGATTCATAAAGCAGGCCACAATCTTCAATACAGTGTAGAAGGGAAGTCATTTTGTTGCGCGACAACAGAGGTTGATGCGATGTAGTATGTCCTACGTAATATTTACAATCTCATGATGAATTTTATTTTTAAAACTATTACTCTGAATAAGCTGTGAGTGAAAACTTAAGCGTAATGCATCAACAGCATGCAGTGTTTCCAAGCAATTGTTATTTATCATTGTTACTTCTTTAGGGAATTTAAAAACACTTTACTTCTATAACAAGCAACTTCAAATACATTTCAGTCCTTCTGTGGGCTTGTAAGGTTTATACTAATTTTATTAACAGTTATTTTAAGTTATGCACCTATCCTATCTTTCTAGCTTCAGCTTATAATTTCCTACCAGAATGTGATTTCAGGAACACAGTGAATGCAAATGAGTAAGAGTACTATTTAAGTCGACGTTTCACCGACTTCGAGAGAGAGAGAGAGTCTGGTTTCTGACTAACGCGCGTTTGCCTTTTGGCAACGTCTCTCTTAGATATTATTACGCTCGGCCATACTTTAGGCCCTTGCCGATTTAATTAATATTTAGGGGCCAACTACTTAGAATCTTGATAGCTTCGGCTAAATCTTTCAGTTATCTTTAGTTAAGCTTAGTTAGTTTAATTTCATAATTATTTAAGTTCAAGCCCAAGTGGAGGCTTTGTGTATACTCCGAGTTAGGAGTTGATTGTATTTATTCTGAGAAATAAAGGGTAGTTAATCGTTCTTAAGTCTTACGTGTTTGTTTACACACTTAAGCGATTATTCGCTTACTAGTGTTTTGTGTGGTGCAAGGTTTTAAACACTGAATTAAATAAGTGAAACCACACAAGCTTTAGGGCAGTAAATGCTGCGAAAACATAAAGCAGAAAAATGCAGCTGGGTTATTTCTTTGCAACAATAAGATAAGCGTGTTCGTCAATCAAAATAATAATTCATTTTTATGTGTATTTTCTATGGAATTTCTGAAATTATGTCTGAAAGCTTGATGAAATTGCAGATATACAGTAACTAATACTCATTATGTGTGTATGGGGGATGGAAGTGTACTAACGCTTATTATGCAGAAAATTCTTTGTAATATCATAGTACATTGTTCCAAATGATTTTAGTTTTTGGGGGGAAGTGGTCGTCTTAGTGAACTGATAATCAATATTGATGTTTCAGAAATGATTGTCGATGAGAAGTGTTCGCTGTGGGAGAACTCACTGTATTTTTTCAGTTTATTCATTTATAAAATTTAAAAACAATTTTAAATTTTATAAATGAATGAGAATTATGGGTATTTGAACCCACACTTCTCATTTCATAGTCACACTTTTTATTCGCATTTGTTCTTAATTGACATTCTGTGAGGGTTGTTAATAAACAGACTATTATTGCATTTAATTAAGCGTTTAAGAGATACAGAAAGCAGAAACACAAGAGAAATTTAACAGCGTTTTTAATGTTCACCGGAAATACACTTTTTTAGGTTACACACTTAAAATATTGTCAGATATGGGAAAAAATTTAGATTACCATACTGTTTGACTTTTTAAGGGAAATAAGTTAACCTACTCATAATAAATACCTTTTGAGTAGGTTAACTTATTTCTCTTAAAAAGTATTTCTCCCGCCTTCTTCATGTGCCTTCGTGGTGTAGTGGTCAGCAGGCTCGACGTGCATTCGAGAGGTTCGTGGTTCGAGTCCCGGCAAAGGCAGTGCTCATTTTTACACCCCCTGCTTCCACGTAAATTCTAATGTCTCTATAGTATTAGTTAGGGTCGATAAAACTTGTCATTTTAGTAAATCAAAACTTCTCAAATTTTTATACTCCCAATAGCTGTGTCTAAAAGTTTTTGAGCATATGTGCTTCAGCAAAGATTTGTAAATTTAATTTTCAACTGTTTTAACATCTGTTATTTTAATGTAAATCACATGCTTCACTACATATAGAGCAATGCATAATTAGTTTCTATTTATTAAGTATTAGATGTGTGTGGCAATGCCACGCGGCAAAGGTACATTTTTTTACTTCTAATTGGTATTTTCGTATTTAGGGTTCAATTCAAGGGCAGCTGCCAGGGTGTTCTTGACCTTGATGGAGCGTTTAGGGCACCGTAAATTCTATGTTCAGGGTGGAGACTGGGGATCATACATTGCGTCTCTCATGGCGAGGTACTATCAACCCAGGTAAATCCTATACTTTTACTGATTTTTACTTATTATTTAATAATTCTGTCTGTATACTTCCTTGCAAAATCTGACGTAATTAACATTTTAAATAAGCAAATAATATTATTTGAAGGAAAAGTGGCTGAAATAGTGTGGAACGAAGTAACGCTTTCAAATATCATTAATTTACGACTATATAACTCTGTAACTTATTTAATTTTCATTAATATTTACAGTCGTTTATAAATTGTATTAATGCACTCTTGTCAGCTTTTTGTGTTGCTATTATATACCATACATTTACTCTATATTCAAATGAATATTTTGCCTCATTGCTTTATTTTTTGTCAGCATTTCAGCAAATGAACTTGTAAGGTTTATCCTAATTTTATTGACAGTTATTTTAAGTGTATGCATCTTTCCTATCTTTCTAGTTTCAGCATAGAATTTCCTACCAGAATGCCATTTCAGAAACGTAGTTAATGCAAAGAGTGGTATTTAAGTCGATGTTTACCGACTACTAGAGAACGAGTTTGAGTTTCTTGACTAGCGCGCGTTTGCCTTTTGGCTACGTCTCTCTTAGCTATTGCTACGTTCGGCTATACTTTAGACCCTCGTTTGGCTTCGTCGACTTAATTAAGATTTAGGATCCAACTACTTAGAATCCTGATAACTTCGGATATATCTTTCAGTCAACTTTAGTTAAGCTTAGTTAAGTTTAATTTGCTATTCATATAAGATCGAGACGGCTTTGCTGTACGTTCCGAGTTAGGAACTGATTGTATTTATTCTAAGAAATAAAGGGTAGTTAACCCTTCTTAAGTCTTACGTCTCTGTTAACACATTTAAGGGATTATTCGCTTATTAGTGTTCAATCTTGGGAACCCCCTTTGAAAGCTTAAACTACTCGGGAAGAAATTCTTTCGACATACCAAATGTAATGATAGTATAAATTAAAAAATATTAATAAATCATCAAAACATATTTCTGTATAGTAATTAAAGCAAAAAATGCTCTGGAATTATTCAAATTTATTATTAATCTGCTCCTCAAAAAACCAGAAAAAGATAACAAAAGTCACAAATTTTGAAATTAAATACCTCGACCATATTTTGCGGTCCTGGAATCAAACGTTTTGTATTTTATTTTTTAGGATAAGAATTAACTTTTACAGAATGTAATTAATCATAGCGGGGATCGTAAAAAGTTAGATTTTGTAATTTTCACAAAAGTTATTTTTTTTTAATTTAAAAATGCCAAAATATGAATATTTGTGCCATTTAAAATGTTTTTGTAACTCTTCATTCTGCATCCCTATGAGGATAATAGGCCTGTTATTATGCTTAATTTGTTACTGGCTGTGCTAAGCTCTCTAGGATGGGACAAACAACCGATCTCCAATTAAAAAAGTAATATTTCAATCAAGCTATTTTTATATAAATTAACTAATTAGAAACTCATTTTGGGGTTATAATTTTTTTATTTCAACATTATGATTATTTTTAGGAAAACAAACAGAAAAATATAATATCTTCAACGGGTTTTAAATTTTTCTTATATTATAAAATTCGCAAGGCTCTTTCTTTTCCCGTTGTATTAATACTGATAAAAAAGAAAGGCGTGCGAGCGAAACATTAAGTTAAATACTGACCGAATGTGTAATTTGCATTAGTAACATACAAATGAAAACACTGAGCATTAAATGAAAAGCTCTTAAAAGGGCAATTTTAATAATTTGCAAATAGTTTGTGGGGTTTTACTTATTTAATTCAGGGTTCAATCCTAGGAACCCAGTTTGAAAAGGAACACTAATCCAACTTTTAATTATAAAATCTAATTACACTAATTACAAAATCTAACATTTTACGATCCCCGCTATAATTAATTACATTCTGTAAAAGTTTATTCTTTTCCTAAAAAATAAAATACAAAACGTTTGATTCCAGTACCGCAAAATTTGGTCGAGGTATTTAATTTCAAAATTTGTGGCTTTTGTTATCTTTTTCTGGTTTTTTGAGGAGCAGATTAATAATAAATTAGAATAATTCAAGGGCATTTTTTGCTTTAATTACTATACAGAAATATTTTTTGATGATTTATTAATATTTTTTAATTTATACTATCATTACATTTGGTATGCCGAAAGAATTACTTCCCCAGTAGTGGAAGCTTTCAAACGCTAAAAAATGTCTCATTAGCAATCTCATTCTCTTTTATTACTTTAGAATCATAATTTAATAATCATATAAAAGAATACATTAAACTCAAATATTCCACACTTTTAATTTACGCAAATAATGTTACGAGTCTGTTATGTGCCAATATCGAAGTGTGCCACTGTTTATTAGAAAACGAGCGCTATCAGATCTTACGAATGAGATCCTTTTGGAAAAATATAATATTCATGGTTACATTTCAGGACATTCTGCATAGCGATGCTCAGCACTTATCCATCAAACATCAGGAATAATTTCCTAAGCTGATATGTCCTTTTTAGATAGGAGTTCACCAGGGACCGACAGGTAAAGTCGCTGAACACTGGTAGTTTGACCTGGATTCGATCGCAAGTGAACGGATCATAACCTTATTTATTCTTAACAATGAGTGCTTTCGTGATTTTCCTCATGTATAACATGTATATGAGCCAATTTCCCACAGAAATTCCTCCACGAAGGCTTCCCTCCTGGTAGGCATATAGCCCTCGAGTTCTTCACCATAGTCAAATAAAACAAACCAAACCTTTTTACTTACGTGAAAAAAATCTGATGTGTACACCACATGACTTCCTTGTACGAATATTAAATTATAAGCATTTTTTCATCCATTTCATTTAAACTTATTGGATTGAATTAAACCTACTTCGTCCATAGCGCATAAACCACGAAAGAATAAATACAGTCTTTCCAATTCACTATATATGTTTACCATAGCGACACACTGGCGCTAGGTTCACTTAACAGCGTTACGCGCAAAAAATTTAGTCATCTGAAGAATTATCTAATCGTTGCTGCATGTTCTATTCAAATACTATAATAAATCTAAAACGATGTATAAAATAAATTAAACAAGCAACAAGAAAAACAAAAAAAAAAAAAAAAAAAAAAAAACAAGAGATTATAAAATAAATTAAACAAACAAAAAAAAAAACAAAAAAAAAAAAAAAAGAAAAGAAACAGTTTTTTTACAGACGATTCAGTATTTCTTCTCATTCAAATAATTCAATTCTCACTTCGAGACAAGGCAAAAATGCAAAAAAACTCAAAATATCTATATTAAAAATTGCGAAATGAATCTTAAACGCTTATTTTCTCGAATAAATTCCAGAATTAAGCATGGATTAATCATGATTTAATTCCCAATAATAAAAGAAGGCTTTATCTTTGTTGTTGCGCAGCTTAGTTTGTCTAGATTGGCAACAAATCCACTATTCTGCTAAGTTTCAAATATAAAGAAATATGGCTGCTTCCGTGAAATAATTAGGCTTAGACGCACTTAAACAACTTTTAAATTGTTGATAATTCTATAATTACTGCATGCAGGTTAGCTAAAGGCATAAAAACCTGAACCGGAAGATAAGAAAAACATAACTCAATCATTTTTAAAGCAAAGAATGCGCAATTTACTAACGTATAGAACAAAAAAACTGAGTTCACGGGTACTCACCGATTAACAGAGTGGGTATATATATATATATATTTATATACTTTTGGTGCGGCCGATTGCAACCAAAACAGGGAGGTACACATCTACATGTTATAGCAGTCCTATATACAAAATTTCAACGCTCTGAGGATACTCGTCTTTGAGTTATGCGAGATACATACATACATACGTACGTACGTACGGACACCATGAAGAAAATCTCTTCTGAATCCATTTTAAATCAGTTTTATAATTCGTTTGGGGAAACAGAGTCTTTTATTCTGTCCTTACGTAGAGCTGTAACGCAAAAACATCTTTAAATTGTATTCGATAGCGGTCAAAATGGATATTTTCGTTGAAATATTGCACCCGGAATTTTTCGTGATTACAATACATCCTTTACTTCATACAAGGAAGTAAAAAAAGTAAATATTTAACATTTTAATTGTTACGAACATGGTATGAAGCTTTAAAACTAAATGTGTCGGTAATTTTTGTTGTATGAAGTCAAATGTTTTGTGTTAGAAGAAATATAACATTTTATTAAATGTAACTGGATTGGAGAACCGTATATAAAAGTTGGATTTCTTTTAGAAAACTGACATTTTTAAGTTTAAAAATGCCTAAACAGAAATTTTTGCGTTATTTAAAGCATTTTTATGATTGGAAGTAAGTATCTATGACCAATGATTGTTGCTAAAATTAAGGCTACATGATAGCTTTATGAAGACAGTGTATAAAATAAAACAAATATGAATTACGAGTCCAAATGTAGAAAAGATCCGATATCTGTAATGCAGCATATCCAAAGCTTTCTGTTTAAAAAACTGTAATTTTAAACTTTATATTAAGCTTGTATATGTTTCTCATTGGAATTTTTTGTTTCTTGCTAGGATACTGGGCTTACACGTCAACTGCTATTTCTTCTTTCCCCGGTCTTGGGACAGTATAAAGATGATGCTGATTTCCATTTTCCCTTTCCTTGTAAGTGCTGCCGAGTATAAGACAATATTTCCTCTTAGGAAGAAGCTAAAAGTACTATATGAAGAAACTGGATACTTTCACATGCACAGCACCAAGCCAAATACTTTAGGTAAAGCAATGTAATGCAACTTTTTAAGTTTGCTTTGCAAAATAAATGCACAATGTATTTGATAATTTTGCTGCTAAATTTACATTTGGTATTTTGCATGAGCACCACTTGTTGATGCTTGAGATTAGTGCAAAAGGATCAATAGATTTCATTATTTTGTGAGTTTAATTGGGTTATTTCAATTACAGACAACAAACAAGTACTATTTATCTATTCTCCATTCTAGTTTTGATCAAGAGCACTGCACTGAATAATATCCAAGGGTCATATTATAAGGTATTTCTCCCGCCTTCTTCGCATGCCTTCGTGGTGTAGTGGTCTGCATGCTTGACGCGTAACCGAGAGGTCCGTGGTTCGATCCCCGGCGAAGGCATTGCTTATTTTTCACCTCTCCTGCTTCGTAATAACCTAATGTCTCTACACTGGCGCCCGAACTAAAAAAGGTGGTGGATGATGATTCTCTGCCACCGGGATTTGGCGATTGGGTCCCCCAAACCCCAGTCGCCCTTTAAAAGGGGGAGTATATAAGGTATTTCTCCCGCCTTCTTCACATGCCTTCGTGGTGTAGTGGTCTGCATGCTCGGCGCGTAACCGAGAGGTCCGTGGTTCGATTCCCGGGCGAAGACGTTGCTCATTTTTCATGTCTCCTGCTTCGTAATAACCTAATGTCTCTACACTGGCCCCCGACCTAAAAAGGTCGTGGATGATGACTCTCCACACCCAGGATTTGGCGACTAGGTCCCCTAAAACCCTAGTCGCCCTTTAAAAAGGGGAGTATATAAGGTATATCTCCCACATTCTTAGCTTGCCTTCGTGGTGTAATGGTCAGCACACTGAGCCGGTATTTCAGAGGTCCGTGGTTCGATTCCCGGCGAAGGCGTTGCTCATTTTTCATGTCTCATGCTTCGAAATAACCTAATGTCTCTACAATATAACCCTCATATATTATTACCAATTTTTCAAAATCGTTTCAATTATTACGTGAATCTGAGTTCTTTAATGTTCTGCATGTAAGTTATGTTCAATAATTTTGGCGTTTATATGTAAATATTTTGTTATGCCTCTATAACTTCGATTTTGCATCACCTTAAACATAATATGCTAACGAATCTCTCTAACCTTATAGCAACTAAAGATGTCTAACTACTTGATTAAAATACGTATTTGTAAGTAATTGCTGAACTTCAAAGGACACTTCTACGTGTTAGTAAGTTATCGTCTCTGCTTAATTCTTTCTGTGGGCGCAAAATAGAATTCAAAATCCTAAAGAACTGTGTAAGACATTAACTGGGTTACAACTCCAGAAACACTACATGAAGTTGCAACACTAAATGGGTTGGATAAAAGAAAAAAAAATTAACGCTTACACCCCCCCCAACCGTGACAATGTCAGCTTTCCCTTCTGCTCATGTTTAAAAAAAATAATGAACATAAAAAAAATTCTGATATTTATTTATTTATTTATTTTCTGATATGCTCTCGCACTGTGTATGGTTTTATGATCTTGTCTGATGTTGTTTGCAAAAAAAAAAAAAAATGTATGAATATGTTTGGAAATCGCAATACTAAAAGTTACCTTAATTAATATATACTTTTGTCTGCACACAATCGTATTTAGGACATTTTCTTACTTCCTTTCCTTTTCTTTCTATAGGCCCTTTTCATTTTTATTTACTTTTTAAGTGCCAATTTCACACAGAGCCAAAATATAGTGATTTGAGATTTTTTCATTTTCAAATTCTCTACACTTTTAGCTTTCTAAAAATACCATACTTTAATCTCTATGAAAATTAGAACTGTAAAAAAATCTAGTTTTAATTTATCACTGAATGCTTTGATAAATGAGGATATTACATTAAATGAGTTTTCCTATATGTGAAATATGTGATTTTTTTATACTTTTTTACCTTTTCTCAGGAATTATTGCTCATAGGTATGTAAATTTTTTATGGCTTATTTATTATGTTTCCTAATACTTACTGAAATGAGCGTCCAGTGATAAACTAAGAAAAATTTTCTCTCTCTCTCTTTTTTTTTTTTTTTTTTTTTTTTTAAAAATGTTATTGTGAAAAAGTGCTAAATTTTACTATGCCTAATACAATATTCTATAAATTACCCTAAAACTCAGTGTTTCAAAATTCATTTTAGTGTAATCAACTAGATAAAGATACTGCGAAAAAAAAAAAAGAAAAAGGGATAGTTCTATATCTCCGGTTCTACTAAGCTGATTGACGAAATTCAAGTTGCGTTTTTCATGTCTCGAAAGCGCGATTTAGGAAATATATTAGATTTATATATAGCATTGTTTTAATATAAGCATTTTGACACAAAATCGGTTTTTTTCTGAAATGGAATGCCAATTTTTTTCCATATTGCGATTCTACGACACAAATTATGCTTAAATATTAAATTTTGTAAAATTTGGTACAAAATTTACGGAGACATTTAAAAATTTATCTTGGCGCATATTTTTAAGTTTGAGCCAAGAATAATTCACTTGGCGAATAATTCTTAATTTATATTATTTTTCTTAATTTATAGCAGCCTATTTTCCTTTCCTTTTCTTCGCTGTACACGAGCGGAAAAAAGCTCATGTTTATTACTTTCAAATATTTTTAATAAAGCGCGTAAACCATATTTGGTGTTATTATCGCTTGTAGCGAATATGCCAAATTTCAAAACACACCAATATGTAAATTCACGTATATCTTCGGAAATTTTGAATAAAATACTCTAATTTTTCGCGAGTGTGTTTAGAAATACATCTACTTTAAGATGATGTTAAACATTTTATAGGTTATAATGTAAAAATACTTTTGAAAAATATATAAAAAATATTTAAAAATACAAATTTTAAAAATAAATCATAAAAAATGTGCGAATTATATTTAGATTAGGCCTAAATTTCGAATTCTGTAAGGAGGAGTCAAGTAAGTTTAATAAAAAAAAAGAGATGTTAATAAATATAAACCATTGAGGAGCTAAGTTTTTCACAGCTAATTTTTTTTTAAAACTACTCGTGTGATTTTTACAAAACTTGGCCGTTTGGCATAATTTGAGTCGTAGAATCGAAAAATGAAAAAAAAAATTGGCACGTCATTTTCTAAAAAGTCCGATTTTGTATCAAAATACCTACATTAGAACAATCCTATGTATAAATCCAATGCATATCCTAAGTCACGCTTTTGAGACGTGAAAGATAGAAGTTGAATTTCGTCAATCGGGCCAGTAAAACGGGAAATATTATACTGTCTCTCTTTTTTTTACTCGGAGGGGGGGGCGCAGGGTACGTTAATTGCACAAAAAAATTTTAATGTGTATTTATAGCAGATTTTGATGTAGATTTTGAGAAAGGATACATAAAAAATGGGTAATTAACATTGTCGCTATAGGAGGTTTTGACTCCCCTTAATATTATAAATACGTTAAATATTTTATGTACACTGCATTACAGATAAACACTGCCCCCCCCAAAAAAAAGGGGGCGACAGTTCTATATCTTCCGTTCTATTGGGCCGATTGACGAAATTCAAATTGCGTTCTCCGTGTCTCGAAAGCCCAACTTAGGATATATATATTAGATTTATATACAGCTTTGTTCTAATATGGGTATTTTGACACAAAATCGAACTTTTTCTAAAATAACATACCAATTTTTTACTATATTTCGATTCTATGACTCAAATTATTCCAAATTTTCAGCTTTTTAAAATTTGGTGCGAAATTTATGGAGAAATTCAAAAATTTAATATGGCGAATTTTTTTCCGTTTGAGCTAAGAATAATTCAGTTGACGAACTTCTTAATACGTGGCAACCTATTTTCCTTCCCTTCCATTGTGCAGGGGAGGAAAAAAAGTCACATCGTCTCTACCCTTTTACATTGTGGATGAGAGGGAAAAAGGACACATAGTTCTACTATCAAATAATTTTAACAAAGTGCGTAAGCCACATTTTCTTTATTATCGCTTTCAACAACTATGCCAAATTTCAAAACGCGCCAATATATAAATTCACGTATATCTTCTTAAATTTTGAATAAAAAGCTCTTAACTTTTCGCGGGTGTGCTTAGAAATAAATCTACTTTAAGATGATTGCAAATATTTTATAGGTTATAATTCAAATTGTTTTTCGAAAATTTATAAAAATTATTTAAAAATACAAATTTTAAAAATAAGTCATAAAAAATGGGAGAATTTTATTTGGGGTGAACCTAAATTTCGAACTGTATAAGAAGGAATCAAATAAGTGTCATAAAAAAGAGATATTAATAAATACATACCAAACTGAATTAACGTTGAGGAGCTAAAATTTGAGAGCTAATTTTTTAAAAACTACTCGTGCGATTTTTACAAATCTTGGCAGTTTGGCATAATTTGAGTCGTAGAATCAAAATACGGAAAAAATTTGGTATCTTATTTCAGAAAAAGTCAGATTTTGTGTCAAAATACCTAAATTTGAACAATGCTGTATATAAATCTAACACATATCCTAAGTCGCACTTTCGAGACATGAAAACGCAGTTTGAATTTTGTGAATAGGCCTAGTAGAACGGGAGATATAGAACCGGCCCCCCCCCTTTTTTTTGCAGTGTACCTTATTTTAACTGAGCATTTTTAAAAATAATTTGAAATAGCCCTAATTAGAGGAAGTCGTTTCGCGCTGTTTTGTGAATCTGATTGCTTCTTTTAAACCTATCACAGTAACATCTGCAAAATGTCAACTACTGAAATGTTCGACGAAATATTAGTTAATTTTAAACAGTTCAGATGGTCCGTCTCATGATTTTATTTCCTTTCTTCCAGAAAGCAATTTTTTTATAAATTTCCTTCATTTAATATGTAGACTGTCAATCCTTGCTATGTAGACAGTCAATTCTTGCAGTGTTCCAAAATTTTTCTTAATATTGATATTAAGACAACACATAGCTGTAACCTGAAAGAAGATTTGTACGTCTCACTCTCAGAAAACTAAAAATGATTAACCTTGAGAAGAAAGACTTGTCTAATAGTCAGTCGACTGTGAAAGTAATTTTGTCTAAAAGAAACAATCTATGCTATTGAAATCTGCGCGTCTATCCATCTGTTTGTTTGTTTCTGACATCAACAGTTCCGGAATGGCGGGGAGTTTAGTTTCGAGAGAGACACTCCCGGATTCCAAAAATTCTTGGGAAGACATTTCTACCATTCTCATCTTCGTATGACGTTACTCAGTTGAGATATTAATTAAAAACTCTGAAAATGCTAATTTTTCGCACTCATTTTCCTGAATGGCAACATTCTTGCTCCCTGGAAATAAAAATCAAGGTCACATTCTGATGTTGAAGAAAGCACGTGATTGCATGTGATGTCATTGTATGTCGAAAATTTTTTTAGTTTGGTACAAAAACAGGGCTTTAGTAATCGAAGTATTGCCAGTTTGAAAGATTCGTGGAAACTAGTGATTTTTTAGTAATCGCCATCGTGAAAGAATTCTCAATAAGCACCGCTCACTCTGGCCAACGTAAAAGAATGCTGATATTTCTGAGTAAGGCTAGCGCTCAAAGTCTTCTAAGAACAGTTTTGCATCTGAGTTTTAGCTCTGCCTCCACTTGCCGATAGATCTAATTTTGTTCTGCTGATGTTGGAATCTGTTGCTCTTGATCTTCTCCATCATCATATGAACAGCATTTATTTCCTTCTTTAAAGAAATTGGGACATATTTAAGATGTGATACAACACACCGAAAAACCATTTTAAAGTTGCAAAATGTAAGGCAAAAATGAAAAGTATGGCGCTAGAGGGCGCTTGTTTGATGACAAACGACAGTTCTATAAACTAAATGCGCCACAACTTCGGCTTCTAAAGCGACGGTGCAATACAAGAAGGGAAAAATAAAAAAGGTCATGCACATTCCGAATCGGCTGGACAGTGTTTATTTTCCACTTGGAAGCCCATGTTGGAGGATGTTCCATCACGATGGAATACCTGCATAGTCTTAGCAAGACATAAGGAATTCTTTGGATGTCACCTTTCAGGGACATGTATTGAACGAGGTGGTCCTTTACTTAGACTCTCGTGATTGTCTAATCTGCAGTATCTGTATTTATTCTTGTGAGGATATCTGAAAGACCTTTTCAATGTGAACTGGCTTGAAACTGATGATTAACGCTTCGTTAGAGTTTGATCATTGCTACAGCAATGTGTAATATGTCTGGCGTGACTTATAAGGGGTCTGATTTCATTTTTTACTATGTATTGTATGACTTGCCCTTTCCAAAGAAAGCATCGCTCCGTTTTTTTTTCCTACCAGCTTTTAAAGTTTGTCTTGTCTTTTTTTTAACGCCCTGTATAGCTAACCTAATTAAACAATTTTCCCCAGGTTGTGCCATGTCTGACAGTCCAGCTGGTATGGCAGCCTATCTCTTGGAGAAGTTTCCCGTCTGCGCGAATCCCGAGTATCTCAAGTTACCAGATGGTGGTCTGACTAAGAATTTCACAATGGACGAGTTGCTGACTAATGTTATGATGTATTGGGTAAATAATAACTTCACAGCTGGTGCTAGATTCTACAAAGCCAATTTCAAAGATATTCGGAGCAGGATACACGAAAGGTAATTTTTAATTTCTCTTTTAAAGAATGCAGATATTGCTCATGTAATAAAATTAGTTAGTATAATAATAAGAGATATTTTCGACGCTACAGTTTAAGTTTCTAGTGCAGAATTTCTCCCTAATTTTCTTCCTGTATCATAATGTCTACATCAGTAATCAAAATATGACGCTAATTAAAAAACTCTGCTTCAATAGTATATAGACTGCAGTCGTGTGGATGTTTTTTCTCTTGATTTTTAAGAGTGTTATACAGGGTGTTTATAAAGTCCGGGACCCATTCTGATGTTTAATAACTCATAAAATAATGAAGATATAAACAAACTTATGGCATTTATTGATGGAATAACTTATATATTTTCCTTTTCAGGTTTGAATATCTTTACTTTTGTAAATATCGTCTGCGCGTGTGGTTAATTTCAGATAATTTCATTTTCCAGTCTAAATATCTGTACTTTACTAAATATCGTCTGCTTATTAATTGCATTTTCTCTCTTTTGTTATTGGCAACTATTGCAATGTTATGTGGTATTATTAAGATGGTGCACCACCTCATACCATCGTTCGTAGTTCTTTGAATGACCCTTTTACAGGAAGATGGATTGGGCGAGGAGGTCCAATTCCTTGGCCACCCAGATCACCTGATATAACGCCGCTGGACTTTTTCCTTTGGGGATTTGTAAAGGACAACGTTTACAGGCGGAGAGTTTCGAACATTGATGACATAAAAGCCAGAATTACAACCGCAGTAGCGTCTGTGGATGCCGACATGCTTGCCGGTACCTGCCGTGAAATTGAATATCGACTTGATATTCTCCGTGCGACGAAGGGGGCACACGTGGAAGTTCATTGACAAGGGTTATGAAACTTTTTGAGTCTATCTAACCATTTATGTTATTAATTTTAATCTATCTTTATTATTTTATGAGTTATTAAACATCAAAATGGGTCCGGGACTTTATAAACACCCTGTATGTTGTTAGATAGTTATTCTATAAATGTGTTTTCCGATATTTGGCGGAAAAAATATTTGTGTTGGGCATAGATCTAAATTTTATTGTTAATGAGATTCAACTTTATACATTTTTAAAATTAATGTTCTTTCTCCATCCAACAAGTCTTTTTCATGCGATTCTCCACAACGGGGGGGGGATAGAGTATTTTTCTCATTTAGACATACTTCTTTGTGGAAATGACGAACAACGATGGAATGTAGAATCAGCCAGCAAACGAAGCCAACAATCAATTAACGGCAGTTAAATTCAAAATACGTGATTTATAGTACCTGATACACGTACCACGAATCACGTAGACCTCGATCACTAAACTAAAAATGTCCAATCAGATTAAACTTAAGACATACATTAGCCCCTAGCAAAAAAAAAAGGGGGATTAAAAAAAATCTGAAAACTTTCCGATTTTATATTACGCCCAAAGGGGCCTTTTTTTTAACATTTTATGTGTTACCTTTATTTATTAAATATCATGTTCTTCACACTTCATAAAATTCAGTTCAACAGCAATGTGGCAAAATAATTTTAAAACGAACATATCTTTAGAATTTCCGACGCACAATCTCGCGCGCTGAAGATAAACAACAAAAAAAAAAAAAAAAAAAAAAAAAAAAAAAAAAAAAAAAAAAATGGGTATAGTGTTGCCATCGCTTGCTCTGAAATCACTAAGTTTCTTAATCAAAAATTCGTTAAAATTTTGCAAAATAGGAAATAGATAACAAAAGAAATTCCAAATACCTAATTTGGGCTTTCAAATGCCCATATTCGGTTACGTTAATCAAAATTTGATAGCCCTAAGTACTGTTGTTTTATTATAATGCGAGAAACATATACATTTATGTAGATTTTTCTTTATTTAATTTCTTTAAATATAACATTGGGCGATAATATTTGGTGCCAACAATTTGAAAAGTGAAACGGGCATGTAAAGTTTTCAACACAAAATACCAAAATGAAATTAATAGCCGCTCTGGACTAAAAACAAATGGGAAAATAGAATTAATTTTCGTTTACCAGGTAATTTGTACTAGCTTTTATATTTCGCTCCAGTTCAAGGTATACCCTTTTCTATGCTAAAACCGAAATTAGAAGGAACACATTGATTCGAAAGTAAGAAAAATTGATTAGTTGACTTATAATAATCCTTTTAGAATAACTGTTATTTCTTAATTTCAGAGTACCAGTGACTGTACCTTCCGGAGTTGCTTTGTTTCCCTTTGAGCCCCTTATGTATCCGAAGACTTTGATGTCCCAACAAATGAAGAATATAGTATCGTATACTATCATGCCCAAAGGCGGCCATTTTGCTGCGTTGGAGGAACCAGAACTATTAGCGGATGATTTGTGGAAATTCGTATCCCTTGTCAAGAAACAGAAATCGGGATTGTAGCTACGTTTTCAAGGAATTTTTTCTCTAAATGCAGAAAAACAGATGTCTTAATTTCTGCGAATTATTGGTGAAAGAATTGAAATTCTATATTTCTTTGTCATGCTGGTATATGGCATTGAACTTTAAACAAAGTGGTTCATTCCTGACAATTCTTTGACTGTGTACAGTTTTTTTATGGTGTTTTGTGGATTTCATTGAAATGTTTGGAAATTTGTGGTGATAATCGTTGCCATTCCCTCTAATGTATATTTGAATAAAATTTCATACTTTTGAATCGAATATTTACTTGTTATTTTATAGTTCCCTTTTACTGTCATTCACATTATTCTTTAGTCTTATCCGAATATATTGTAATAAATTAAAAAAGATTAGGATATATTATAATTTTTATTAGTTTTAAAATGATAATTAGATTTCTTTTATTCTAATCCGAAATAAACGATAATTAATCGAGAATAGATTTTAATGTAATATTTGAGATGATCAAGAGAATTCTGTTCAATAAAGCTGATAACTCGTGTCGTGGACATATGTCAATAAGCTGATATAAAGAACACGATTCAGCGACGCGATTAGAAAGTTATTCTTCGCACTCAAGAATTGTGTCTGAAATGTGTGAAGAATATATCAGACAGTATCCTTTTTTTTACCAGTTGCTCCCAAAATATACCAATGTGTAACTATTGCTTTTCTTTTTTATTAGCTAAAACTTTTAGACTGGGGAGGTTTATCAGGTTCCTGTCTTTTGGTGCGACGTGCAGTTCAGAAAAATCGTTTTGACAATTTCTTTAAAGGGATTTTTCTTACTGCAAAGATACTGCGCATTGACATTTTGCCAAAGTCTTGAAGTTGAAGCTTGTTACACGGAAAATCCTAGCCTTTTATCCTCGTCTTAAATTGTAAGATATTTTTATCTTTGGTTCGATGGAAGCGACCCCCCAACTTCAGCCCCGAATGAAAAGTACCCAGACATTGAAACTTTATTTCGTCAAACAATTATTACAGAAACTTTTTGCTTATGCTATACGGTGAAAAAGTTTTAGAATATTTTCTTCATCGTTATAATTGCCTCAAAGAATTTAAATGTGAACATCGCTAAGTGCATAAAAAACATATAAATGGTTGATGATCTGATTTCTCTGTTCTTAAAGATATTCGACGTAACTTTATAAGGTATTTCTTCCCCTTCTTCGCATGCCTTCGTGGTGTAGTGGTCGGCACGCTAGGCGAATATTCTAGAGGTCCCTGGTTTGAATCCCGGCGAGGGCATTGCTCATTTGTCTCTTCTCCTGCTAAAAAATACCTAATAAATCAACAAGTGGCGTCCGAACTAAAATAGGTGATGGATGATGATTCTCCACCACCAGGATTTGGCGATTGGATACCCTAATCCCCAGTCCCCTTTAAAAGCGTGTATTCCAGAAGTCCGCGGTTCGAGTCCCGGCGAAGGCGTTGCTCATTTTTCATCTAACTTGCTTTCAAAAGATATTTAATCTCTCTACAACTTTAGATATAACGTCCTTCCCGTGCCCTTTTACGCATCCACGCGAGAGATTTTAGGATCAGGCCCACCTTCTCAGATGTTTGATCTGAGTTTAGTATGTAATGTTTCTCACAAAACACAAGAAATAAATCCAGCGGCTTCCCAAGCATCTGAAACAATGAAAGCTCTTCAGAATGTCTTCAACTCTCCTAGAGACGTTTTATACAGCATGTTACTTCAATGCCCAGTTTGTTCTCACAGAAGTAAATACTTTATTGCATTGAAATTGTTTTCCATGCTGTTTTTTGACAGTGTTAATAGATTTTAATTCAGATAAATCTAATTAATAGTTGATAGCTGAGGGCACCGGTGCTTTACCGTTGGGTCCTGTTTCCAGAAGAGGTATAACTGAACCTTTTTTTCAACGTGATACAGTGATTTCAGAACGGTGTATTTAAATTTTGCACGATTTTGTGGTCATTGAAAATGCTTTGGTAGAATCACCGGCGACATCCTTATTTATCCATGCAAGATAGTTACATATTCATGCAAGATAGTGCAAGGCCTCACCGGACTGCTTCAGTTTTCAGTTTCTTACAGGAATATTTTGATAACGTATGACTACAGAGTTATTCAAAAAGAAAGAGCAGATTACAAACATACATTTCTTCCAAACTCCAAAAGATAGAAACATGATTCTAACGTTAATGGATATAGAAAAGTATACAACTTATTATTAGTATTTATTAGTACGGGTAAAAGTTCCAATCATGGTTTAGATATGCTTAAACTGGTTATTTCTCCAAATTGAAGATGATTCAGATGACTTCATCTTCATACAAGATGGTGCCCCGCCTAATTTCTCTCGACACAATCGACGTTACTTGAATAACACCATTCCAGGACGTCGGATTGGAAGAGGAGGAGCAAAAGATCAACTTATCGACGACCAAAGACCAGTTGATTCGTGTGTGGCAAGAAATGAGCCATCGTTTTGACATTTGTCGTGCAACACACGGTGCTCATATTGAATACATACCATAATTGTAAACTTTTCTCTATCCATTAACGTTAGAATCATTTTTCTATCTTTTATAGTTTGGAAGAAGTAAATGTTTGAAATCTGCTCTTTCTTTTTGAATAACTCTGTACTTTAAATTACCCATGCTTTGCGGAAAATGTAATAGAGTGACCACTATATTCACCAGGCTTGAATGTCTGCAATTTCTTCCTTTGGGGCCACTTGAAAGATGCAGTGTACGGGAAAAAATCCCGTAACACTTCAGGACCTTGGAGGAATAATGAGTGACAAATATGCAACCATTCCATTAGCCACTTTACAGAAAACGTCTGCTAATTTCGTCCTCTGATTAAGACATATGATTGCAGCTGATGATGAACATTTCGAAAATATTGTAATGTAATTTTCATTCATAAAACTTTGTGATTCATAAAACATGTAATTTTCATTCATAAAACTAAGTGATATTCAGCCATTTTAATTTGATTTACAGGTTTACTATCTACATCGCCATCTGTCGGAAATTTTTTTAACTAACACCAGGAACGCTGGGAGGAAGCATTTATGTCCTGTCACTTGAATTTGCGGCAAGAACAGTTTTTTTTTTTTTTTTTTTTCTTAACCGTTTTCCTGTTATAAATTTTCGAAAACCGTCAGTCTATTTCAGGACACCGGGTATGTACGACACCCCTGTGTACAAACTAGTGTGTATGTGTCTTTTCCATGTACACTACTTATAAAAAATTATAAATTTGGATGCCTTTTTAAAAATTAAAAAAATGGCATATTAAAGTGCGCTTTGCACCTAAAACGTTATCACATGAGCTGTGTTTTGATATGAGATATATTTCAATTCAAGATTTTGCTTACTGTTAGCGCTGTATCTTTAATATTGCAAAAGTGTTCATGATTAAATCCTTTAAAACAAAATGTGCAGCTGGATTTTCGTAACGAAATGTTATTAGTAGCACTGTGATATGCTGCTAAACTAAACAAATGAATGCACCATTTAAAGGTAATTTTTTTTTATTCTGTTGTAAAATGCGGCTCTAACAACTCTATCTGTTGGCGAAAATCCTGAAGCTCAGAGTGACTTTGCTATGATGAATCTACAAGATGCAACTGCGTTGGTTCATACCTTGAGAAACCTTTTTTTCACTTCTGCAGTGTATTTTAAGGCCTAGAACAAAGAAGGAATTTTATTAGTTTCAATTCAAGAATATGTAACTCATTCTTAATGTAAAACTATTAACTTTTAAAGTAAAAGTACTGTACATCCAGCACGTTTTATTAAGAATGTAATTCAGCTAGCTTCTACAAATCATATAAAAGAAAAAGAAAAAAAAAACCTTCTACAAACAAAAAAACAAAACCAATGGCAATCTCAAACTGACTGATAATATGCTAGTCACATCTGAACTATCATTTTACCCATTGTACTGGTTGGATTGGAGGACGACCCAGCCCCCCTTGTCACTAAAGGCCTTATGAGAAATATAGGTCGCCTCCTATTGTACTGGTGTCAAATTTACTGAAGCGAATAATTTATAATTCTGTTAAGAAACGTAAAATTGTCAAAATTGTTTTCTTGAGCAGTTTTTAGACAGCAGCTGTTCTTTATAAAGAACAGTAAATAAATTAAAGACGTTCTTGAAGGAAAATTCCGAATCAAAAATTTAAATTTTGTAAGGAATGTGAAATCTCTTTTCAGAAATATAAAAATATTGTAATCCGATTTTTCACATTTCAGTCTGGCTTAGCAGGTCATTTTCATTCTTGGTGTTAAGCTTAATACTTTTTACGTTATGCCTTATAATAGTCGCTTATTGTAATGATCCGACCGTACTTTTCCCTTTCTAATGGCAGGACAATTGCTGGTTGAGCATTTATCGGGAATCCTGGCTGAAACAATAAATCCATGTCACAATAATTTGTCATTTGCCATTTCGTCACCGACAGCGTTGACCAGGATGTACAATGAAAGGCGATCATTAAAAAATAAACCTGCTAAAAGAAAGGAAGACCACCTACGTACACGAAGCTTCGTACAGGAGTGGAACTATTATCTTTTTTAGAAATCCAGAAAGATTTGACTCAAATCCCCTTAAGAGACTTGGTTTTGATTTCAGTGATTCTTAACAGGAATAAGGCACAGGATCCACGTTGTGGGGAACTGACAAGCTGTCTGCCTATCCATGTTCGACAAAACAGCTCGAAAACTGGCTCCGACACTGCTGGTGCCGAACCTATGCAGGTACCCCTAAAAGCAATAATTTAACCAATTTTTTTACTTCTTGATAATACGGCATTCTTAGTTATAATTTTCATCCACGTTATACAATGTCAGTATCATACCAGAGTCGGTCATTCGCCGTGGCGATCCTATACTGGTATCTATGTTGTACTTGGCATATAACATCAGATTCTAATTTCAAAACTGATATTAAAGCAGAAACTAATATACTGAAATACCCAATGGACTTATATAGGATAGTAAGATGGTAGGTCGAAAATTCATAGCGGATAGGTCGAAAATCATCTATAAAATCGAGAGTGCCCATGTTATTCTAATTTCAGAACTTGAAGAAGAATTTGAAAGGACACTTGCAGGACCTGCTGACGGCTTTGAAACAAGCAATGATTAAAGCAAAACATGTTGTTGTTGCTAATCCCCTTGGGGCAGGAAAGCTTACACGAAGTCCAAGAGACCTTGCCGTACAAGTAAATCACTGACGTCGTCCTGCTCAGCCGACAGATGTATCAGGGAGGCGCCTATGGAGCTGCCTATATGAGATCAAGTCATTAATTTCGAACCCCTTTTTTCACGGGGGAAACTGAAAAAGAGGGGATAGTCCTGCTGGGAGTCGTAAGAAAATGTGGGGGTCGTTTAAACATCTAACTTCTCTGCATCCAGTTTTATATAGAGGAAAATACAAATTGAATTCTTCGAATGAATGCAATTTTGTAGAATAAAAATACATGATTGAACGATAAACTATAAGGCCAATAACATCTTTTTTTTAAAGCCATGGGAGTAGAACGACAGATATTTGTTACATCAATAAATCTGTAGTAAATATTGAGTTGGCTGGTTAATTTTCTAATGCCATATAAACATTAAATTCTTTTTAATTTGAGACTTATAATAAAATAACGAAAACTAGACTGCAGAAAATTCTTTAGAATGAAGTTAATATTGAAAAATACATTATTGATCCACTTTGGGTTTTATATGTAGTAGTTGATATAGAATCCTTAAATTATATATGTCTATGTATAGGTATATGTAAATGGAACAAAATATAGAGCAAGGTATAAAATATCAAAGAAAAATATCTTTAATATTCACTGTTCATTAAGATGAGCATATTTATGTAATACCAATATAAATGGTTAGCTAGGTTTCGTGCATATATAATTTATTTTTATATTTTGTATTTTTTGTATTATTTCAGTATTGTATACGTATTTGAAGTTTAATTTTACTTGTTCTCCTTTTGGGTTGTCACTTTAGGTGATAAAGAATTGTTAGGGCCTTCATAGGGATGAAATTATATACAATCAATTAAGATCCCACTTTTCCTTTCTTTTAACAATTATATATATAATATACTATATACATAAAATATTGCAGTTTTTTAAGTTACTTATATATATATATATTGTTTGGTCTAGTTTGTTTGATTATAGCAGAGCACTCGACGGCTATTTGCCTAAGAGTAAGGATGCCTCGGTGGAGAACTTCCTAAGTAAAACTGACTCGTATACACGTTTCAGATGGGGAAAGCCACGAAAACGCCAATACAGCCTTCCCGTTCACCGAGATTCAACCCCGGATCGACTTACAAGTGTTCAATGACTTTACCGCTCAACCGCTAGTCACACATACACATTAAATTATATTTACATGGCGTTTATAAAATGTGATTGAGTGCAATTTAATCATAAAGAGTTATAAAATATTCTACGGAATTACCTCGCTTCGTAGACTTTTTGTAAGCTTCATCATATTTCTTAAAGAAAATCTCAATGCTAATTCCGTTTCCAAGCCGTTTATGTACCTTATTTTTCTGCTTTGAATTAAATTTAGAGAGCTATTTCACTTGATTATAGCTGAAAATGCAGTTTTTTTAATGAAGAATCTAAGTCTAAAAAGAGAACTAAGTCCTTTTCTAGCTATTCTTGAAGCATTTAATTTTTTTTAAAAAAATTGCACATTAATACAGTCACTGAACTAGAATGAGCCAGAAGCTAGAATGAACTAGAAAATTTTAACGAAGATTCTGTACTTTGTCTTATGAAAATAAAGTATCAGAATCTAATTAAATGTTTCACTTCTTAGAAAAATAGAAAATGCAAATATTTGGGAATAAAACGAAAATATCTTTTAAAGAACTAAACTTTAAATTTATAAAAATATAGGAATTACAAAATATTCCAGAAATTACATAAAATAGCGAATAAACTCATTCGGCACAAGCTCACTAAATGTAAAATAGATAATGCAGTCATAAAGCCCTGCTTGTCACAAAAATATACTGTTCATAAGGTTCAAAGATTATTCAGACTAACGTCGAAGTTCAGTGCTTAACATGCATTTTCCTTTCAATGAATCAACTGACCAAAAAAACGGGGGCTTGAAAATTAGATGCAAATTTAACAGATGGATTGAAGGAGCCCTCCTACAGCCTACCACTGTGTGTAAGCATTTTAATGGATTCACTTAAGGTATTTAAATATAAGCCCATTTTTCCTAGAAAATTCTCCATGAAGCCATGCCTCTCCAACCCTCATATGCTTTGCCATATTCAGTTAAATAAACACACAAAATCATTCTTAAGATGATTAAGAAATTATTTAATGTGTCCATTGCTTACATAATGCAAGCATAAGAAGCTTTTCAGAAACTAGGATACTTTCCGTAAACAGTTAGTGCCGTTCAACTGGAATTGGATCGGATTATTTATTTATAGCAGTGTTTTTCAGCCTCATGACTTACATGTATGTATTACTCAGGTGGGAAAAAGGAAATTCTTGAACGAAAATAATGTAATAATGAAATGTTAATAAACAAATAAATATAATCATTAAATTCATTTGATAATTATAATTTAATTTGTAATTATAAGGAGATATACGTTATTAATAATCCAAAAAAGTGCAATATTTAAACTGTTTACTAATGCATAAAAAAGCACTTCAAAACTTTTCCCACCCTATATAATTTGTCTCCATTCTGGTACCATGTACATTCTTGTATACATTACTGACTTACAGTGAAGAATAGAGGAGTACTCTGTAGCTCCATTCAAGTTTTTAATTCCTGATATACTGCTACTGAATAAGACCTTAAAAACACTTTTCTTTTACAATATATCTCTCCTTATGATCCCTAACGCACCCGTTTATTTTCCATTTCGCAATGAACGTCAATGTCCCCTTCTTGACTGAAAATGCAACGCCACCGACGCCTACAAGCGGGAGAGGAAGGGAGGGAACAGACACACGAGGGGAAGCTCCATTTTCCCTGTTTGAATTTCATGCATCGAAGATGCCCGCTTCTGAATCTGACCATAACCGTTTGGACCTAGATTTCTTCCTTAGAAGTGACAGGACCAGCCGCGAAACAAAACATAGGAACGTCAACTTCATTACCATATTTTCGGGCAGCCAGGTAGCGATTCAGGCAGTTGCAGCTTATAGAAATAAACCTCCATTTGTACAAGAAATTTACGATATGGAAAAGACCAATGCTAAAATAGTAATGAAATGGATAAAAATTCGTTCTGCTCAAGTGCCTGATGAGATAGAAGATACTTTTGCCAAAGAAGCTACACGGGATGAGTTTTCTACAGTAGAATTATTATTCCAAGGATGCATATCAAGAACTTCATACAAAGAGAAACACTTCAAATCTGGAAAACGGAATGAATGAAGTACAACAAAGGAGAAGGGCATATAAAATGAAGTAAACAAAAAAATTCCCCCTTGTATGCCCATATTTCACATAATTTCTTTGCTTTTTAGTCACTGCATTATAAACAAACTTATCAAATTTTAGCCAAAGGAGTGTTAGTTCAGAAGGACTGTTAGTCTCGAAACGGGATTTTGCGTTGAATCACTGTAAAAGGCTGAATCACTTTTCAAATTGTTGCCACCAAATATTATCGCTCTGCATTATTTTAAAAGAAATTAAGTAAAGGAGAATGTGCATGAATCTATGTATGCTTCTCGCATTGTAAAAAACGATAGTACCTAGATCCACCAAATTTTGAATGACGTAATTCTCCACCCGAACATGGGCACCTGGAAGTCCGAATTTGAGTTTGAAATTTGTTTTATTATCTATTTCACATTTTGAAAAACTTTGTCGAATTTTTGATTAACAAACTCAAAGATTTCAAAGCGAGGAATGGCAATACTGCGGGGAAAAAAGAAATCTCTAGCGCATGAGAGTGTCTATCGAAAATTCTAAAGGTATGCTGTTTTTAAATATTTTGTGATACTGCTGTTGATTTGAGTTTTGTGTGGCTTAAGTGCGAAGAACATGATATTTAATAAATAAAGGGAGCTCAAAACGTTAAAAAATCGGCTCCTTGGCGCGTAATATAAAATCGGAAACCTTTCAGACTTTATTACTATTATTATTATTCTAATCAGCCCGTTTAATCGGGAATTCAGTGATTTTTCAATTTCCCTCGTCTCAAGACTAAGGGCCCTATTCACGACAAAGAGTGTAAATAACAATCTTTTCTTGACGGACGATCGCTAAATTTCATGACTCCAGTAACCGTAACTGTTGGTTAAATTGACATTCGTCACAACAAGACATCTGTCTTCTTTGTCTGTCTGTGAACGACCATCGGAGGGATACTTACGGTAAGTAACCTTCGTTCGAGAGTTCGGGATGTTCGTTAAAATTAGCCAATCAAATGGTACCTATTGTAAGGCGCTAAACGGGTATTATTTCAGATGTTTTTGTAGTTTTCTATTTCGCTTGTGTTTGTTGTCGCGTGTATAAAATTTATAAAACGTGGAGCTCTCCTGACAATTAGGCAAAAACAGTTAATTCTTCATTTTGCTGAAGATAATCCGAATATTCGAAGGATAAAAATTGATAGCAATTTTACACTGCAAGAAAAAAAATAACTTGTGGTTACGACTTGCAAATATATTGAATTCTGATGGTCTGGGTGTTGTGAAAACCCTGGAAGAGTGGCGCAAAGTAAGTATAATATTATTTATCATATAATTTAATAATAATTGAATTTTTGTACGAACATGTTACATAGTAATTCTTTAAGTTCGTTAATATTAAAAATAGGAAAAAAAATTGATTATTAAAAATAAGCACATATATATGAAGCAATTAACTTGAACAGTAAACAAAATAATGCATATTTAAGTTTGCATTTGATATTCATTTGTGATTAAAATAAAACTTTAACATTTCATTAATAATCAAAAACTTATGTAGGTGAAATAATAACATTTGAAAGTCAAAAGATTTTAAAATCTAATTAATAGGACATTAGATTCTTATATTTATAGTTCAAAAATTTTTTCAAAAATTTTCAAAAATTTATATTTTAAAAATAACTTTATGACAATTCCTTATTTTTTCGCTGAATTACTGATATGAACAAAATAAATGGCTCCCAGAATGTTGAGACACTCTTAATTCTATATAAAAATAGTGTTATACACAAATTCAGTTAGAATTTTTTAAAGAATATCTTTGCCTGGTTCATTATAAAATTCTATATAAAATTTATTTATATTTTAATTTAATAATCTAAAATTTAACAAGCAGTACAAAAAATTTTCCACAAAAATAAGTACGAACAAGCACCAAAATATTTAATTTATAAAATAGCCAGGCATTCCCTGAATTCATTGATATGTAATTTCTGTACTAAAATTGTTCCATTTCTCGTGTTATCACCTTCTTTACTTTAGCTTCTGATGAAATGGTATGCTTTTTAATTTGTACCTCCAATAATCCCATTTCTAATCTGCTTACAAATAACAAAAGTGTAAAATAATCAAGTACTAATCTTTGTTCTTCTATATAATAAGCAGTATAAAAAAGAGCTGAAACAAGCGATAGTTCATGCCATAGGAGGAAAGATTAAGAGGCAGTGACGCCATCTGTCTTCAAGAAACAAAACTAAAAGATGTGCTGTGTTGAATAATTATTTGCATTTAATATACGTTAGATTTTTTGCGAAAAGTTGATATGGGCCTTCCTTTAAAATTTCTAATTTTTAAAGATTATGAAAAGCGGATTCTCATTATGTCATCAATCAGCTTCCAATCAACAGCTAAAGAGACGGAAATGTACAATTTGCTCCAATTTTTAAATGAATGTAAAATTATAAAGACCAAATAAATTTGCAAATTATTTGTAATAAAGGATATTGTTGCCAGCGTACGGTTTCGTAATGGATTGAATACACTCGTTAAAAAGTTAATAAAAGTTATTCTTTTCCCTAGAAATAAAACAAAATACTGAAATAATTCGTCGGAGATATTCGTACAATATCACAATATCTCAAACGTTAAACAGAAATCAGTTCAAAATGAAGAAAGTTAATCCAATCTCACAGCGAATTCGCTACAGTCAATAACAGCATTAAGTAAACAATACCAGTTCGCTTAAAACAACAGCTACTGAGTTGAGATGTTTTTAATCTGGCTTTTATAAGCTTTTTAATCATCAGGAGAATATTGTGGTATAATCTATTTTCTCGATTTTTCTGTATATGAAAACAGTATAATTACGAGATATTTATTAATTAAATATTAAAAGCACGCGATCTTGTATTTTTACTTTTCCCACATAGCTTTGCCTTCAAATTCGTCACGCGCTGCGTTGCACGGGAAAATAAAACAATTTTAATTACAGTTCTATTAAAATAGCTAAATAAATACAAAGTCATAATAATAAATAGTCAAAGTAAATAAATACAAAAAAAAGAGCCAGTTTAATGAATGTTAATTCCTTTACTTTTCGAACTCTAAATTTACTGAGAATTCGTAGAAACTTCTTAATGCAAACTATAAAAGATTAAATTATCAGAAAAATGTTCTTTGTTAAATACAGAAGAATATTGACAGGAAATGTCATATCAAAAACGAATAAAATATAATTAATGCGATGAATACTATAAAAGAACATTTCTAAATTTGAAATTCGGGAAAATTCAGTCTTAGATTTGCATTTATTTTATAATACATGCGGGTTTTATTTATGAATTTTGAAAAATTATTAATCCCTGACGTTGATTACAAGATTTAATGAAAACCAAAAGCACTTTAACGATGAATTTTATTTAATTCTAAGTATTAAAAACGTTGTTAAAATCAGACAAAACAAACGCTCGTGTTTCACTGTTTAGAAAAATATAGGAAAATAAACTAACAGAAGCTTTCAAGGAATCAATTTTTACTTCCTTATACGAAGTAAAAAGGAAGTATTGTAATCGCAAAAAATTTCAGATACAACGAAATACCATATTTCAACGAAAATATTTATTTTGACTTCTATCGAAAGCAATTTAACGATGTTTTTGAGTGACATCCGAATGTGAGGACAGAATAAAAGACTCTTTTCCCCCAAAATAATTATAAAACTCGTTTAAAATGGATTGTGAATTTTTTTTTTTTTTTTTGTGCCGTCTGTGCTTACGTTCAGATGTATGTATGTATGCATCTTCTATAACTCAAAAAGGAGTAGCCTCAGAACGTTGAAATTTTGTATATAGGGCTGCTATAACATGTTGATGATCACCTCGCATTTTGGTTGCCAATTGGCCGCACCAAATGTATATATATAAATTGCGCATTTTTTGCTTTAAAAATGATTGAATTAGGTTGTTCTTATCTTTCGGTTAAGATTTTTATGCCCTTAGTTAACCTGCATGCAATAATTGTGGAATTATCAACAATTTAAATGTTTTTTTAAGTGCGGCTAAGCCTAATTTTTGGTTATGATAGCGGACATATTTGTTTACATTTGAAGCTTAGCAGAATAGTGGATTTGTTGCCAATCTCTAGAAAATAAGCTTCGCAATAACAAAGTAATGTCTTCTTTTATTATTGCGAATTAAATTATGCTTGATTCATTCTGGAATTATCATTTAAGTTATTAGCTGGTTTTTACGCACAATTCGTAGTTTAAACTGTAAAAATTGTTCTTTTAATTGTTTTAACTGTATTTTGTGTTTTATGTTTTTCTATATCTTTCAATTTTTAATGAAAATATTTTGAGCTTGAATATTTTGAAAATATTTTGAAATGTATTTTTGCCTTACTGCGAATTGAGAGCTGAATTAATTAGTAGCGCATGCGCATCAGGTAAGCGACGCTGAATCGTCTGGGAAAAACTGTTCCTTATTTATTTGTTTAATTTCTTTTATACATCGTTTTAGATTTATTATAATATTTGAATGGAACTTGTGGTAATTCTTCAGATGCTATAATTTTTGCTCACTCTGAGTTATAAAATGAATGAGATGCAAGGCTGTCAAGTGAACCTAGCGCCAAAGCGTGGCTATGGTAAATAAGTATAGTGAACTTTAAAGAGCGTATTTACTCTGTTGTGTTTATGCGCTATCGGCGAAGTAGATTTAATTCAAAATTCGTTAACTGTTAATTCAATATGTTTAAATGAAATGCAGGAAAATTGCGTATAATTTAATATTCCACACAAGGAAGTCATGTGGTGTACACATCAAATTTTTTAATAAAGATGATCTGAGCAACATGATATCATTCGTCAAGGGCGAAGTAGAGGGAGGAATATCTTTGCCGATGACGGGTTTTGGTTTAACTAAAAATGAAGATGCGAAGATATCCAGAAAAAAAACATATACCTTGGAATCTCA
Organism: Stegodyphus mimosarum; assembly: GCA_000611955.2. Lineage (NCBI taxonomy): Eukaryota > Metazoa > Arthropoda > Arachnida > Araneae > Eresidae > Stegodyphus > Stegodyphus mimosarum. The sequence goes on from KK122374.1 coordinate 591,436, forward strand.
AAGAGGCAAAATTCCTACAACACCCATGCTGCTGACATCGACTAAAGAATCTGAAAGAATGAAACTAAGATGCACATTTTGTGAAGGCAAGCATTCTAGCACTTATTTTTTAATGCTCAAAAACTGACATTAGAGGAAGGGCAGAAGATAGTAAAAGACAAGAAATGTTGTTTTGTGTGCCTTATTCTTGGTCATTCAATTTGGAAGCGTCGTCTGCTTTTAAAATGTCTTACTGCAGACCTGTGACAAGCTTAATCAGAAGAAGGAAGATGGAAGTTCTTCTGGAAAAATTTTAACTTATCAAATATAAGTTCAAATCCAGAGGTATTCCTTCAAACTTTTAAAACCTTATCTCTGGTAATAAAAGAAGAATAGTTCGTGTGTTATGTGACACAGGCTCACAAGTGTACATTTTAGAGAATATTACAGAAGAGAAGAAATAGACTATAAATCGTCAAGAAATGATTAAGCACCCTTTGTTTGCTAGTGTTTAAGAATATAAGTATAACTGTTACAAAATAAGGCAACTGAATGGGAATTTCGTGTACAATTTTGAAGTCCTTGACTAAGATGTTACATGTGAAAGTGTTCTGCCAATAAGTAAAGGCCTTTATTTGAAAGAACTGAAAAACTTGGATTTTCTTTTAACTCATAATAACTTCTCATTTGATCAGATATTACTGGTAAACTTTTGAGGAGCAAAAGAAAATATTAGCCTCAGATTTAGTTGCGGTCAAAACCCATCTCGGATTCTACAGGAGGAAAATTTACAATGACTGTAACATTCCTGTTTGGAAGGAAATGGAAATTGCTGATCTCAGGCACTCTGATGTCATTGGAATCGAGGATTCCATTGAAAAAACGGTAAAATTGGAGAGAGACTTTGACAACTGCAAACTCTTGTCCAACAACATGTGTGACAGATATCAAAATGTTTTCTGAAATGGCTTGCTGAAGGAGTAATTGAGATGAACCCTCTAAATGAGTGATTTTGTATGAGAACTACTTGCCTTAGCGACCTGTCGTGAAAAACAGCAGTTCAACTCCCATTCGACCAGTATTTGATGCTTCGGAAAGTTGTAAAACCATCCTTCCTTGAACCAGTGTCTGTAATGCGGACCAAATCTTATCGAACTAATTCCATGCATTTTACTTCGATTCCAAGAAAAGAAGTTTGGCGTCACAGTAGATTTTAGAAAAGACTTTTTGCAAATAAGTGTTTGCAAAGAAGAAAGAGATTTCTTGCGATTTCTTTGATGAGAGAATTTAGAAGAGAAGAAACTTAAAAGGATTTGGTACACAAGACTTATTTTTGGAGTTCAGAGCAGACCTTTTCTCCTTGCCTATATTACAGAATATCATATTGAAACTAGTCAATTATTTGATCCGAAGATTAAGAACATCCTGCAACAAATTTTTAGTCTTATAGTTAGTGTTTATAATTACCATGATTTAAAAGATTTTTATTTCCAAAGACTATTCTAGACAGCTAACGCCAAAAGGCGGCTTTGATCTCAGACAGTAGGAATATACAGGAGGTAAACAAAACTGAACATGGTTGTGAAACACTTGTCTTAGGCCTGATGTCTAATCGTCAGTTGGATTCCTTAAAGGTTGATATACGCTGGATAAAAGTATTAAATCTTGAGAAAATATCTAAGCAATTTTTGCTATCAGTATCTCATAAAGTTTCTGATACATTTGTTATACCTGGTTATAAATAATGATTAAGTATGCCTGGCCTTAAGTATGTCTGGCTCGAAGATTACGATATGACATATTTCGGTATACAATTGCTTTGCTCCAAGACAATGGTATAAAAGTCTTGAAACATGGATGTGAAATGGGACATACAAATCATTGGTAAGTTTTGATAGGTCTAAAATGATTCACAATTTTTCACGAGAGCGAGTCAATTTGGCGACGAAGAAAATGAAGAGCCGATACGACAAAGAGATACAGAATATCGATTCAATGAAGGTGAGGTTAAGGAATCCGTTCGGACGAAAAGTAGCCTCTCCTAAACTACAATCACCTTGGGATGGACCTTAAACAGTCCTAAATAGGCCGAACGAAGTCTTAGTTTTGGATCCCTAAGTCATTAGATTCTAAGTCTAATGTCGTTCATTACGACCAGCTAGCCTCTTACTGTGGCCATAAAATGTTGTCCTCATAATGTATATAGTGTAAATAATACTATACTAAGACCATGGTCACATCTGTATGTAAATTTTAAATTTATGGATTTATTTATTGGTTTAGTATATGATTTGTTTTATGAAATTATTGTTTTAGTATTGCACTGATTTTTTCTTAGTAATAAGTATGGCTTTCTGTCAAAGGATTGTACTGCCCGTTAAGTGCAGTCCTTGGAAATGGGGCAGTGTTACGAATTTCTTAAAATATAAATAATTTGACTGAAATTATTGTACTTTTCCTGTATAACGTAACATGAAAATCTAAAGAGACGATGCTCACCTGGAAAAATAAGTATACATAGTTTTCCTCATTTATAAAGCAAACATGAGCCAGTTTCCCTTAGAAAGCCTTTCACGAAGGCATGCCCCCTTGGGCAAATAGCCCTCGTGTGCTTTGTGTTGTTCAAATAACCTAACGTATCTTGAGTACGCAGAATAACAGAAATGTCTTTACAATAATTAAATTATGTTGTTCGTATCTTCCGGTTAAGGTTTTTATGCCTTTAGTAAATATGCATGCAAGATTTGCAGAATTATCAACAATTTAAAAGTTGTTTAAGTGCGGCTAAGTCTAATTATTTTTAGCACAGCAGCCATATTTATTTAGATTTCAAACATAGGAGAATAGTGGATTTGTTGCCAATTTAGGGAAATTAAGCTTCGCGACAACAAAGATAACGCCTTCTTTTATTATTGCGAATTAAATTATGCTTAATCCATTCAGGAATTTATTCGAAGAAATACGTGTTTAGGATTTACTTCGTAATTTTTAATATAGATATTTTATGTATTTTTGCCTTATCGCGAAGTGAGAACTGAATTAATTGAATGAGAAATACTGAATCGTCCGTGAAGAACTGTTTCTTTTTGCTTGTTTGTTTAATTCTTTTACACATTGTTTTGGATTTATTATAGTATTTGAATAGAACATGTGGCAATGGCAACGATTTGATATTTCTTCGGATGATATGCATAATTTTTGTTCATTCTGAGTTATATTTAAAATGAATGAGATGTAACGCTGTTAAGTGAAGCTAGCGCCAGAGTGTCGCTATGGGAAACAAATATAGTGAATTTTAAAGAGTGCATTTATTCTATTGTGGTTTATGCGCTATAGATGAAGTAGATTTAATTCATTCCAATAAGTTTAAACGAAATGCAAGAAAAAATGTGTATAATTTAATATTCTGTACAAGGAAGTCATGTGGTGTATACATCAGACTTTTTTCTTCAGGGTGGCAGTGCTTCCAGGCATTAAAATATTAAGCAGTGATTAAAAGAACGTCATACAGACTTCATTGAATGATCCCGTAACAGACCAGATCCCAGTGCTCTGAAGATACTTTGAGATACTTGTAAAAGAAATTTGGTTAGAGGGATCATCAACAACGGGAATATTAAAAGCTGCTAACAAAAAGTGTTAGAGCTAAAATTTAATACAATCTAGAGACGGTGTTTACATATTTTTAGAACGATTTCGGGACCGTTTAATGAATGTTTACATGTAAAAAGTATTTTTTTAATTGTTCCATCTGATAACCTTTTGAATCGTCTGCATGTTTTTAATCCCCTTTTAATAGTCTGCATCGCGATTTCCATAATAAAAGTGCTTTTCGCAAAATTTTCGCGAGCACTGATTTCCATTCTCTTACACTATGACTTGATGAAATCTCACTCTTTTGAAATTCATTAGGATAAAGAAATAAAATTTCTCCTGTAAATATCGGACTTAAAACTTTCTTTTTATAGTACGTTGAGTTTATTTTAACATTTTCTCCCACTGTTCTTATATTTAATTTCCCACTATAAGAGAATACTACGATAATCATAAACCTCTTGCTGAAACTTTCATTGCATTGACGAAACCAGGTTTATACATGCTTTTCTCTTCATTTTCTATAATAAATAGGCCTCTACTTTTTGCAGTCATTTAAGCAAACCATGCTTTCTCAAGGGTCCCAATGTATTTCCATTTATCTCCTGCTAAATAGTTTTCATACACGATTCTACAAATTGTTCTGCATTGAACCACATGCCTCGGAAAAAGCTGACGAACATTATGTTTTTTAACTTTTTTAAGTCGCAATCTTGGTTTACCATTTTGTCTATTGTTTCTACAGTTGTAATACTTTATAATTGATTTCTGCGTCGGCGGATTTTCTCTTGTTACCAACGATTTAACTTTAGGAGTATACAATACGTTGAAAACAGTACGTAACGTTTTCGGGCATTCGGTTTGAAGTCGTCTTTCCATTTGGAAGTAATAATTGAGTATTTTCTCTTTCCGATTAATAATATTGCTCATTTTGCACTGATAAATTTTAATACCCTTGCGTTTCACAACATTTTTTAATTATGGAACAGGAATATTTTTCTTCAGAAAGAGCAAAGACAATTCCTAGCTTGTTTACATGCAACGTTTTGAAACAAGAACAATTTAAAAATACCAAACGATATTCCCCACTTCAAATAATAAGCTGCTGAGACAAATTTTTATTTCAAAATATTTGTCTTTATTTTTAAAAAAAATTCTTTATCGAAATTGTTCTAGAAAAGTGTAAACATACTTCGTATGCTAAAGCAAACTCGTGGAAACTTGCGAAATGAAATTACTTAATTTTTGCTACTG
>KK122374.1:596352-624815 GCA_000611955.2 Stegodyphus mimosarum
TGAGTTACAAATACATCTATTGTTTAGCATACGGCCAACTGCGTTTTCAATTATTAGAAACAACCTAAAGGAATCAATTAATTATTTCTAAACGTACTATATAGAATCGATAGTTAATTCCCATAAAATTAATCAAAACCTTTTATTTCTCGTGGTATTAACATTTTTCACATTCTATATTGAATCTAATTTAAGTTTGAATAGAAAACATAATGTTACTTTCAGCTCACTTTTAACAATCGGAACTGTCTTATAATAGCAGTAAAATGTAGAATCACAGTTATTTTACTCAAAATATTCTATTGTTCTATCGTTTTAGGACACCTTTCGAATCAAAAAGTTAAATAATGATAATAACAAGAGTTTTTCAGTTGAATTTTTTATACGAAAATTATTATAAAGTTTGCTTAGATTTTATTTTGATTTCATTTTTGTTTCATTAATATATTCGCCAGAAACTACAATTTTGTCAATTTTGTTCAACATAAAACGCAGTAAGTATAATTTTTCTTTTGGGAGCATAGCGTAAATGAATAGCTTTTAAGAAAAATTGTATTAAAAAGTCTAAAAAAAAATCTGAAAGCTTTCAGATTTTACATTACGCCCAAAGCGGCATTATTTTAGCGTTTTGTGTGTTACCTTTATTTATTAAATATCATGTTCTTCGCACTTAAACCATAAAATTCAAGTCAATAATTTTAAAATGAGCATACCTTTAGAATTTCCGATACACAGTCTCTCGAACTGGAGATAAAAACGTTCTTTTTTTCGTACAGAGTTGCCATTCCTAGCTTTGAAATCGTCCACTTTGTTAGCCAAAAATTCTTTAATGTCTGACAAAATATGAAATAGATAATAAAACAATTCCAAATTAGGGCTTCCAGATGCCCATATTTGGTGGAGTGTTACATTATTCAAAATTTTATGGCTCTAGGCACCGTCGTTTTATCACAATGCGAGAAACATCCATGCATCTATGTGCAGATTCTTCATTATTTAATTTCTTTAAATATAATACAGGGCTGTAATACTTGGTGGCAACAGTTTGGAAAATGAATCAACGCAAAATGCCAAAACGAAATTAATAGCCCTTCTGGGCTAACGAACGTCCTTTAGGCTAAAAATTGCAAATCAAAACTCCGAAAATTCCTCCCTATGAATGTTTGAAGCAAAAATGAGCATTTTAACCTTATTCACAGCAAATTTGTATATTCATGAAACTCTGCAGCCCAGACATGATTAGGTGAAATTACGTGAATTAAAATTTCAAATCTAGAAGGACTCTCGAGTAGTATACGCAATGTACAAGTGGAATGCACATTAAGAGGGCGTAATGATGTCTGTACAGAGAGGAAGTCTTTAATAGAGTTTAATTACTCAGCTACTGCATTGCCATGAGACGCAACTTGTTAAAGAGCAAAACAAGAAAAAACAGGTCTGCACGCCTTTTCAACTGGATAATGTGTGTGAGTTTTTTCCTTTTTTTTTCTACCTTTTTATTTTTAATTTCATTTTGTTGCGGGCGAATTCAGTTCAATGAACTCGTATACAACAAAACGATAAAATTTTCACAAGGAATTTCCTTTTGTTTTTAATTCCAATAAATCAAGAAGGATACAAATAATACGATGAATTTGAAAATCCTATCGTAAAATATCATTTTCGATATCCTGAATTGCACTAGCCGATAGTAAATGTCTGTTGGTCAGTCTGTGTTAAGTAATAAAAAAAATCTGGATTTGTACACCACATACCTTCTTTGTACGGAATATTAAGTTATATGCATTTTTTCCTGCATTTCCTTTAAACTTATTCCTCTTTGATTTGAGTCATAAACTGCTTTATTCGGCTCTTCAAAATTACTAAATTATCTAGTCCTGAGTAATTACTAATTATCCAAGCATGCTTGAAAGCTTCTTAAACGCTCCACTAAAGGTCTCAGTTGGTAAAAGCAGGTGATTGGCTGAGACATAATTGAAAACGTTTGGTTAATTATTAGATACTTTCTAAAATATCTGTTAGAATTACTGTACAATTAATCAAATATGGGCAAGTGAATTATCATGCGTACTATCGAGATATTCATACTCATGATCTAGGCCACAATGTGCTGGATTATCAAAATTCAACGGCATTGACTGATATCTCATAGTAGTGATAATGGATATCATATCGTTGCGATGCAAATCCTATTATCTGCTCATGCGAAGTGATATAGGCCGATGATAAATATGTGCATTATTCCGTAACCTTTGAGATAGGCAAAGGAATTTACTGAAGAGATGGGCCTTATAAACAGTCTAAATGTGAAAATTCTGCTCTTTGCCAGGTGTCTTTAAGACAAAATGCTGTTTCTCCACTCCTCAGAATGTTCTAAAGCCATAAATATAAATAAATATCCATACATCAGTCACTTAAATTCCAATAAGAACTCCATTGTAAAACGCAGATGCCTTTGCATCTTCTTGAAGAAGATAATGAGTATAGCTCATCCTGTAAGGAATATATTTGAGTGCTTATCTCGGAATTTTCACACAGTATCTAATTGCCTAAATATTGCCCAAGAACTGTTGGATCTCTATTTATAGCCAGTTGCACACCTGCAGTTGTTCTAACGTTTATTTGTAATCAACTTTCATTAATAATACTCAAAGTAACTTGTAAAGATCCGGTTCTTACGAATTCTGAAATTATTTTCCTGAAGTCTACATTGTTCAATTTTTAATATTGTTTAATTGTAAATCTTCACTCTACGTAATTTCTGGAGTACGATAGAAGTATTATAATATTTTTTAATATATATTTATCTGTATAATACAATGATGTAAAATTAGCATCGTCTAATGAAATAAACGAGATCATCTTTTACTCTTTTTTAATGTTCTACAAGCATGCATACATAATTACATAATTTACTGGAATTTCTATGAACAATTTTTGAATGATAATCTACATATTTTTGTTATTGCAACATTTTTCTTCATTTTTTTTATTTCACAGTCATTAAGTTGTAGAGTCATTAAGTAATTTTGAAGCAGAAGACATGACAAATGTGCAACGCCTTAGCCGGGACTCGAACCACAGACCTCTGGAATACACGCCCAGCGTGCTAACCACTTCATCGCAAAGACATACGAATAAGGTGGGAGAAATATCTTATAAATTCAACACCAGACTCAACAATTTAGTTATAATTTCAAAGAAAAAATATAATTTTGCTCTGAACATCCTTCTTTTAATTACATACATTCTATATAATTCGGCATAAAGGCAGATTTGAGTACAGAAGAGTACACGGGGTTGAAGAAAGAAGCTTCAACACATTCCTCGTATTTGCTTATTTTGAAAAAAACAGTTAAAAAAAAGGTGATTTACAGTTTGTTCCTTTCAAAATAATCTTTTTGATGGACACATATTTTTGCTAGCGTGTGCATAACATAGCTGAAATCAGTCTTGGAGTTGATTCCCTCATAGCTCTGTAAGACAACTTATTGCAGTGGAGATGATGTACTTTCTGGGCTTCCAATTTAAGTTTCAAGAAAAGAAGATGAGGCAACTTCTCTTGCCATTGTTGGAAAAAGAATGGCGATACCATGCCATTAGTGATGTGACGTCATAGCAAGTGGTCATAGTTATCCTCTCAGCAAACAGTGCTCTAATTAACAATACTAACCCATAATAAGGTGTAAGGTTCATCCTAATTTTATAACAGTTATTTTAAGTTCATGCACCTTTCCTATCTCTTCTAGCTTCAGCTTACAATTTCCTACCAGAATGTATTTTCAGAAACGTGTTTAATGCAAATGAGTAGTATTTAAGTCGATGTGTCACTGACTTCGTTAGAGAGCCAGAGTTTCTGACTAGCGCGCGTTTGCCTTTGGTCTACGTCTCTCTCTAAGCTATTACTACGCTTGGCCGTACTTCAGGCCCTTGATAGCTTCACCTACTTAATTGAGGTTTAGGGCCAACTACTCAGAATCCTGATAGCTTCGGCTATATCTTTTAGTTAAGCATTAATTGCTTTAATTCTTATTAATTTGAGTTCAAGCCCAAGTGGAGGCTTTGCTGTACGCTCTGAGAGAGGAGCCGACTGTGTTTATCCTTATTTTGAGAAATAAAAGGTAATTAACCCTTCTTGAGTCTTACGTCTCTGTTCACACACTCAAGCGATTATTCACTTATCGATGTAAAAGGGTTCCTACATTTAACTGTTAAATAAAAGGGTGGAACCCCACAAAGGAATGCTAAAATGTTCTCATTATCTTGCGATGGAAATGATAATTCCAGGACCAAAGCTGCTAGTACATAACTTCAGATTTTTTGAAACACTACATTTTAAACAATTAGCTTAACAATGAATAATGTATTGCAATAGAGCCCATACAGCTTGTTCTTTTTTCCAAAGTATTACCAATAAGATGTTTTTGAAGTTTTGACATTGCATCAATCTATTCTGTGCTTTGTTTTTTAAAGTAACTAAACTAAAAGATACAGGCTAGACCAGTACTTTTGTAGTACCATGGGTGATTGAGATATTGTTGTTGCTAGCTAAATGTTAAGCTTCCACCCCAATTCGGAATTCCGAGAAAGATCGTTCCATCCTTCGAGAGCTTTCCACCCTTCTTCCTTTATCAAGGGTCTCTCGAGAGGATTTCAGCTCTCTCTGTATTTTATATGGCCCCTTGTCGCACAGATGCTGTATGGTTACAAAATAATCCATGCGTTCTGTGGGATTCAAACCTCAGATCCTTCGGTGGGGGTAGTCAACGTCACTGACCTCTATTCGTTTGGACAGCAATAGTAACCTAATATATGTATTTCTTGTATTTAGGAAACTTTAACCACCGTCAAATTAAGCTGACTATGAAAATATTTTCCTCCTGGAAGTAACAATTTGCTGCATGTATCTTTCTAGAGAAAATTGTTTGGAGCTTAACATAACAGGAAACTGAAAACATCTCGTAAAAATTATGATAAGGCTTGAATAAAAGATAAATTTGGAGAATCAGACCCCGCCCCCATTCGAACCTTCAACATTTCTCCATATACACGTGAGCCTTACGGCCGCAAAAAAGCGATTCGAGAAAGTAGGAAACGGGTTAAGGAACGACAATAAAGCTATTAGGAAAATGTGACAGATAATAATCCCTTGGGAGGTGGCCTAAAAGTAAAGGAGAAATTGCTGCAACATAGCTAAATGCCAATTGGGTGTGGAAGATACCTGGCAATCAAGGGGATAAAAAAATAATAAAGAAAAAATAAAAGAATAAATATAATAACACACAGGAGAAGAACAGAATGGATGGTTGCAAGAAAAAACTTTGAAAATAATAACATTGTGGAAAGATCAGCAGACATAACAAGATAACAAGAGTTTAGTTATCATGCAAAAGCTCTTCACTAAAAAGCATCTTTGCAGCATGGATAGGCAAACAATTCGATTTTTGTCTGCAACGTGCTTATTTTTTTCTTTGAAGTCATCTGAAATAAACAGAAAATTAATACTTAAAAAGTCTTGCAGATATTGAAAAAATTACTATCGCGTATTCAATAATTCATTAATGTCGAATATAGTATGCTTAAAGTTATTCCAATAAGAATAAAGCGTGAAATTAGTTGAATGCGCATGTAAGTTTCTTTCTTCTGATTTCTGAGCTCTACTGTATTGTTATATCTTTTGTGCACCCTAAAAAGTAGACTCTTAAGACTCATTAAATAAAAAATTTGTAAAAACATTTTACCATTGAGACTCTGTTTCATCATGTGTGTCAAACTGCTACTACAGTACTTATTTCAGACATTATAGCATTTTGTGATAACGATGATAATAGAAGTATCCATTTCCTCCTTTTTTTAACCGTAATTTTATGTTACATTACTAATTTTACGGTATTCTACCAAGACATTTATAGTCCATCCCTCCTGGTAAGTATTATCGTGTCAAGATCTTTCATTTATCAGTCCATGCAGTCTGAAAATGTACTATTTCTCGGCGGTGTTGTCAATAATCATTACGCAAGATTTTTACTTTATTTTGCAAATTATAAGAGTATGTTATTTAACCAACGAAGTATTTTAAAAACTATATACGTATTTCTAAATAACTGTATCTCCATTTTATTTGCATATAAAATAGATATGGTGCGCCTAACTGATATAGTGTACAATATAGCTAACTAATATTTCTTACAAAAAAAATGGCGCTTTCTTACAAAAAATGGCGCCGTATTTTATCAAAGTTTTTCTTAATGTGATAAGTACCTTGGTATTAAATAATCGTTTCGCGCCACTTAGCGACGATATTATTCACAGGGTGCATCAGAGATCAATAAACGTTTTTAAAAAATCTTTATAAAAAATAAATAATTTAAAAATTTATAATTATTTATTAAAGACTGGCTTTCAAAAATGTGATTTAACAGATTTTCCTCCCCCAGGAAATGTGAACAATGTATTAATTAAAATAAATTCCTAATTTTAATTTAATGTTATAACAGAATTATTTGGATATAACTGAACTACTTTATCGAACGCCATCTAGTAGCCACGAGAAAAACTAAGTCGACCTTCAACTGCGATTCACTTCAACTTCAACGTCAACCAGGTTCTTCAATATTATGTCTCCGTAACGCGAACGTTAGTTCTAAAGGTTAGGTGTTTCGTTTTGGAATATGTTTTGTTTTGATGTATATTCTCTCTGCAACTGTTCTCGTGTTCTGATAATAAATACTTTTAGAGCTACCCAGCGTTTGTGTTTACAGTTACAAAATGATGCCGAAAGAAATGTTTCGAATTTATGTTTACAAAATGGCTTCCAACGAAATGATGAGAATTTTTTTTTCGTTTTAAAAACTAAACTATTACAATGTTATTATTTTAAAGTGCATTACAAGGATGATCATTTAAAATTTTCAAGCCACTATTACAGTACTGCTACATAAACTGGAATTTTACATTTTTGGATTATTCGCGTTTGCCGCTTATTCGGGCATTAATTAGCATGGATAGTTAGGAGTTCTGTATAGTTTTAGTTACTCAACGACGCATGATTGCAAGGCTTAGCTTGTTTATTTTTATAACGGTTAGATTTCGAACATGTTTTCTTCAACACAGTATGAATTTAAAAGTAGAGTATATAGCAGTTCTCAAGTTATGTATATTTTTGAAAAGAACTGTTATAGAACTGTACAAATGATGCAGAGGGTAAGAAAAGGATACTTGGCCTGTATTATTAGCAACCAGGCTTATATTTTAGCACATTGCTGCATTAGAGAGAGGAAATATGAAAAATGAAAGTCATATTTATTAACCATGCTTGTGAAAGGCTTTGAGAGCATGTCTGACAAGTGCTAATGAAGTAATAAATTTTGAAAGAATGTAACTATGTTTATTACAAACACGTGTCCATGTAAACACATTCCTCTTATTTTTTGAACGACATATGGGCTACTGGTTCTTCTTTTGATTAACGGTCTTATCTGAATCAAAATATTTGTATTATAAATATATCAAATATGTTATTTTATTACAGCATGAGAAGGAACAAAAAGCGAAACTCACAGGGAGTTCTTTTAATCAGAGTCGCAATATAAAGCATCATTTCCCTACCTCCGCTCGCCAAAGTCCTAATGCCGTAATGAAGAACAAGGTAACTGCATTATCGGTGGCATTGTCGTTCACGTGCTTTTATATATCCAAGTCGAGGGAAAATAAGAGGAGAAAGAAAAAGTTCCTGGGCGTAGGCATGGCAATTTAGGAAGTTCTTTGCTGTACTTATCTTGAGGATGATTACGTTGGCAACTGTTGGCGAGTTATCGCCTTTAGGAATTAAAGGTAATTAATGATTTCTCAAAGAAGATAAAATGTCTTTTAGTATCTACTGAAATAATCGATAAAATAAGAAAGGAAATCTTTTATGAGAAATGGTTAATTAATCAGTATTCTCGTTTTATTGACGTTTTAAGTCAAAATGAGATGTAAATATTGTATTAATTTTACACTAATTACAGTAAAAGCGATTTTAATCTGTTAATTACGTACACATACACATACACACATGTACGTACATAAAGAAAATTCAAATTTTCCATGACATGGAAAGAGAACTTTTATAATTAGAAAGGTTTTGCCAGCCAATTTTGCACGCATGCGTAGTTTTTGTTTAATTTAATAAAGCTATGCGAGTGAAAAGCAATTTACAAAATAAATTCTTTTGCTAGAATCTGTTTGGAATCTATTCGTAATAGCACTCCAATTGGTAATATTTAACTTTTTATTAGTAGTATTCAGTTTCTATTTCGTTTAAAAAAAAGCTATTTTGCTGCTACTAAATAAGAATGCAGTATAATTGCTTCTTGGGGGGATCTAGTTGCGGCTTTTGAGTATTGACGAACTTTTGTCGTGAGGCTCTAGGGCCCCCTTCTGTAGCTTTTCAAAAATATGGCGTGCATTCAAAAGACAACCATTAGCAACTGGAGCAAAGGAGAACAATCTTCATGTGTCACAAAATAATTTTCAAGGATGTTTCGCGACCTTGACTGCTAGCGGCTGCTTTGAGACCGGAAAGGAAAATATGCTTTGCAGAAAAATCTGGAAATAACTACTTTCCCTAAGCTATGCACATGTTAATCATTTGAAAAGTGTAGTTGGAAACATTTGTGAGCAGTAGGGAGTTTTTGGAGGTTCGCGCGAGCCATTCGCAAAATTTTTGTTTAACTTAAAAGCCCAAGTTCTTTTTTTTTTTTTTTTTTGTTTATTTTGGTTTGCTAACCAGTTCGAGAAAAATATATGTTTTGCTTGTCATAATCACATTTTGATCTGGTATAATTTTCTTGTTCATGACAACAAATTTAACAAAGCAAAAACAGAAAAGCATATAATTAGACACAATAGTAAAACTTATAAATTGCGCTATTGAAGAGTTCATGAAAAAGTAGAAAAGTAAGGGACTAAGACAGTGAATTCTTATTTTCTCCGTGCATGTTGGACTTTGAGCCTCCATATAGTTTCAGGAAGAACCACGCGACGAATATTCCGGGTGTTCTTTTCTGCCAAGCTTTTAACATCACGAGGTCAGACATTCCATTGTGAACATGCCATTGTGCGTTAGTATAAAACGACCCTGTCTTTCTGTAATAACAACAGAAAGGCAGATCGCACGTTCATTGGACAATGACATGTTAATTAAAATGTTTGTTAGTGAAAAAGTATAAAACACAAACTTTTAAGAAATTTAAGGGAAAGTTACCTAAAAAGGAAAGAACTCAGAAAAGGGGGGAAATTATATACAGAGTGTTTATAAAGTCCCGAACCCATTTTGATGTTTAATAACGTATAAAATAATAAAGATAGATTAAAATTAATAACATAAATGGTTAGATAGACTCAAAAAGTTTCATGACCCTTGTCAATGAATTTACACGTGTGCCCCCTTCGTCGCACGAAGAATATCAAGTCGATATTCAATTGCACCACCATAAAATCTGTGCTTTCTCTTGTGGTGTATGCATTCTCCTTAATATCCGGTAGAATAAAACATCACATACAAAAGTACTAGAACAAACACATCAAAAGTAAGCATAACATTGCAATAGCTTCCAAAACCAAAAGAGAGAAAAATGCAATTAATAAGCAGACGATATTTAGAAAAGTACAGATATTTAGACTGGAAAATGAAATTATCTGAAATTAACCACACGAGCAGACGATATTTACAAAAGTAAAGGTATTCAAACCTGAAAAGGAAAATATATAAGTTATTCCATCAATAAAGGCCATAAGTTTGTTTATATCTTCATTATTTTATGAGTTATTAAACATCAAAATGGGTCCGTGACTTTATAAACACCCTGTAGTATGTGATTTTATGTGACAAAATTATGAAGTTAAAAAGGAAATTATAGAAAAGTAATAAAAGTTAAAAAATAAATCAGACAAATTATTTAAGTAAATGACACAATATAGGACATAATGTAAAACAAAAATGGATTAGAAGTGTGCTGTAAAATATAATGTAATGAGGCAACTTATATTTTTTATACAATTTAAAATTTTCCAGTTGTTAAATGTTCTACAATTTTGAATTTAGTAACAATATTTTACTATGTAATATATGTAATTTAGCCTACTATTATCCCATTTTTAATACATTTGTATTGTATTATTTTGAAAACTAATGACAAGTAAAACATTTTACGCAAGTACTAATTAATGTTTCGAAATAATATAATTAGTGACAACAATTTATGTAATAGTCTGACCGTTCCACAGAAAATGACCACCACGTATTAAAAGGAGTTTCTTTAAATAGCTCCCATCTCCCAATCGGCTGGAGCCCTAAAATTTCTTAAACCCGCCTCTATGCTTGTTAAATAACGTACTTTTTAGTACTTAAAGCTACCTTAACGCCGGTTTGCATTTCATGCAATCTTTTCCTTTTTCTCTGGAAAATGAGTTTACTTTAGCGTTGGGATGATAATTATGAATCCCAAATGGCTCAGAGGTAGGTAGTTTGTTTCCTATCTGAATATTCGAAGTTCAATGCGTGAGCAAAATCTGGCGAACTCCCTAGTTTCTAATATGCTTCTGTAGAATTTGGTTTCTTTTTCTTATTAGTAGTATTTAGTTTCTATTTCGTTTTAATAAAAAGCTATTTTTCTACTACTAAAAGAGTATAAATGTATAACTGCTGTTTTGGAAGATCTAGTTGCAGCTTTTGAGTATTCCCGAACTTTTGTCATGCGGTTCTAGGGCTCCTTGCTGTAGCTTTTCAAAAATATGGCGTGCATTCAAAAGACAGGTTTTATTGCTAATGAGAAAAATAGGCTCTCTGCATCGGGACTTCTGTCCTTTGTAACGTAAATTGTAGCAAAAAACTTCTGTTTCAAATCCGTCCAAGAAAAACTTTCTTCATGAGGTACATATCTCTAGAATGCCTAGTTCGAGCCGGAAATCATTCTAAATTCCTCGCAGATTTTATCAGTAGAAAGTTAAACTGGATTACCTATATTCAATACTTTCATAAAATTTCAGAACGCTGTCATTAGGCACTCTAAATGAAGTAATTCAATATAGTCCATCTTTTGATAACAGCCACTTTCTTCAGAACAATGATTAGCGGCGTCGAGCATGTGTGCCCGGGTTCGAATCCCAGAGAAGGCATGTCTTCAGATCAGGAGAACTAGACAAAACAACAATACTTATTTAAAATTATATCATATATTACAGTAAGCTTCATTTAACGCTATACCGACCAACGTTGATTCGATATAATTCTGTTTTTTCGAAACCCTAAAAGAGCAATAAATTTTCAATGATATATTATACTCGAGCTCAAAATGGAATACATATATGGTGATTCATAGTAACAACATTAACGACTGGTTTTAACTATCAATCAATAGTTACGAAATGGTTTGAATTATCGAAAACAGCCTTTTATTTGATTCTGTATATTTGGCCAAAGCTGGCGCAAAGGGAAAGGTACAAGCGTTGTACATTCATTAAGTTTAATTATTATATTCTGTGATGATATCTTCATAGAAAAGTGTTTATACTTATTGAACAAAAAATTCTTAATTTTTTATATACTATACTAGTTTTGTAATGAAGCTCCAGTACCAACTTTACAGATTTTTTAATACACGTCCCTTTGTAGATCTCGTTGACCTTGATCTCAACGAAACGCGGCTCCTTCTAATCTTATCTTTCTTTCTCAACTGGTCAACACTTAATTGAAAATTAACAACTAAACCGGTAATCCATGAATACTCGAAATTCTTGTTGACAAATCAAGCTTTATTGTTTGATACGGATCACAGAAATGTACATAATTAGCAGAAAAGACAAGAATTCTTTCCTTGCTCTTTTCTTAAACCAGATTAGTTGCTATTATATTCTGTTTTTAATTGGCACTAACCATAATCCAGCGATAGCGAACTATGACACGCGAGGCCATTTTTGTTGACATGTATCTCGCATTTCCAGAGGCATCGATGGAGATAAATTAATTCGAATACAAAAATATTTGTTTCTTGTAACAGCCTTTCCTTGTCATCATCTGCTGAGCTTACCTCAAGTGTTTTGAGTGCATTCTTGGCAGATGGAAGCACTCAGTTGCCGTATTCGTTAGGTTTGAAGTTGAATGTGACACACCGAGCTGAAAATTTAAAAGCTTTGACACGCTGAGCTCAAAAAGTTTGTCATCACTACCCTAATATATTAGAGTCCTTCTCAAGGAAGTTCAATCTCATAATCTCGTTTGCTGAAATTATTTTCTCTCAACTTTATTTAGTTTATCAGTTCAATAATAATGCACTAGATTTTATTACTGCCATCCCAGATTTTCATGTAATCATATTAAAGGGTACTGATTTATTACAGTTCTGCTAACTGTATTTCACACACATCTATAGAACAATTAAGAGTGTAAGGTTCACTCGTTATTCAGACACTCGTTATAACAGCCTACTGCATTCTGCAAAAGTTTCTGCAACGAGTTTTCGTTGCAACGGGAATCGACTGTCTTGTACAGCATAAGCATTTCTCGGGATACTATATGCAGAGACCGATGCACGAAACTGAAGAGTAGACAGAATCATTCGCTAACTTTTTCCTAAACCATTTAAAGTCATTTAAAAAAAAAGAACGTGTATTTCAGATTTTTGTACGTTTTAATTTTTATGGTTTTAGTTGATTTTGTATTCTATAAAATGTGATCTCATACATTTTAACATCAGGATTTTATTTCTTTTAGTTAAAAGAGAATAACGTATAAAATGCTTACCAGTTTAATTAGAAACTTTAATAAATTTACCATATTTACTCAAAAACGAGACCCCACCTTTTTTTGCTATATTTTTATTCTAAAATGTGATGCGATCTTATAATTGAGTATTTTAATAAACGAAATTTCAGAATGAGACAAAGCAGTTTAATTATCGTAATAAATAGAATAATTATACTGTTTAAATACCATATAAACCCCACAGATAAATTTCAATGCATATAAACTGCTTAGCTAATCATAACAGCCTAGCGTAGTTGAGCAATTTCAGCTTAGGCTGCATGCGCTATTTTGGTTATTGGTACGCCTGAAAACAAACAGATAATAAGGCGGCAGTGATTTCTTCTAATTTTTTCTTGCATTTCATTAGAAAACTTACCTGTCGTTTAAATAAGACACAACAAAACTCTAATTACAATCACAGCCGATTCTAGCGAGGGGTAAGATAGTGCACAGCACGTGGGTGACCAAATTTAAGGGCAGAAGAATGATTATAAAACTTATTATATTTTGTAAAAAAGAGCGGACAATTTTAATTTGCACATGAGCGGCCAACGGTCTGGGATTGGCACTGATTGCAATCATGTATAATGTGAATATGAGCCTGTTTCCCTCAAAATGTCCTCCACTATAACATCCCTTTCCTCAGGCAGATGGTCTTTGCGTGTTTTGCCATAATCAAACCAACCAAATCTAATCAAAATCGTGCTCCTATATTCATTTACATTTTTATTCTTAAAATGTATTTTAAAACATAAGGAGGAGGGAGTCTTATATTCAAGACTAGCCGCTGCGCGGCCAGCCTTCGTCTGGCTTTTAAGTGTACCAGAAAAATGCCTAAAGAGAACACCAAACATTAAATTTGAAAACTGCACAGAATTTTACTCGGCAGAACAATTTTATCGAAAAAGAAACAAACAACAACGGAAAAAAATTTAGTTAAAAATGCATTACATATAAAAAGCATACAACGAAATAAGCAATATCTCTTAATACAAATATTAATTATCCTAATAAATAAATTAACCAACTTCCCTTTGCAAAATCTTAAGAACTCAAATGGTATAAACAGATTAAGAACTTAAACAGATTAAAAAATATCATGCAAAACTTTTTTATAATTAAAATTATATATAATTAAAACATAATATAAAATATTACAATGAAATAAGCAATATCCCTTGATACAAATGTTAATTATCCTAATAAAGTAATTAAACAATTTACCGTGGCAAAAAGAAACAACTTTTAAATTTCTTAAACTTTTCAGTCTCTTAAAAACAGTAACATAAGAAATACGATGAAAAATTGTTGCCAAACCGAAATTTTTAAAAGAATGAAACTATTCAAAATGATGCAATTTATCAAAAATCTATCAACAACAATAAGAAAGGAAAATTGTTTCCAAAACTACATTTTAAAATATCTGAGATGTGAGAAGTGTATTCGGAAGCTTCATTTAAAAAATTTTAAAAAAATACAAAATATTATTATTTTTCCAAAATTCCTTTTTTAAAAGGAGTCGAAAGGATTAAAGTTCAAAGTGTCCAAAAATCAAAGGAAAATAAACAGCACATTTATTAAAATAAGTTTTTTTAAAAAAAATTCCGCTGAAAAGGTGTTAAGCTCACCTTCCTAAATAAATTCGTATTTAATCGATTTATTGAAATACGAAATTTATTTTAAGTTCGTAAAATAGCTAAGTGTCTACGCTTACGACGATGTAAAAATGAAATGTATAGAGTGAAATCTCGCTTTCCTGTAGCCCATTATGTTTTAAAATGACGCGATTTGGTCACAAAATATAAAATAAAAAAAATTCGAATTTTGAAAAAATCGCTTCAAGGTGCCCTGGCTCTTGTGTAGATAGACCTATGTACCAAATTTGGTGGCCCTGGGTCTATTAGCTTACTCGCAACACGAACGAAAAACACACACACACACACACATACACACACACACACACACACAAACTCTTTGTTTTATTATGTGTAGAGATGATCTTATTTTCGAGTAAATATGGTATTGCACCTATAAAACTAAAAAAATGCAGTTTAATTGCTTAACGATTTAAAAACCAAATTATATTAATAAAATAAAAATTTTAAAATAAATAAAAAATCTTTCACCTTTTTAAATTACAGCATTCTGTGCTCTGGCCGCAAAACACAGCAAACGATTTAATATTGTAATTATGCGCAGTTCTTAAGAATATTTTGGTGTTTTTGGAGGCAAACATATTAACAGAATATTTATGGCTTCAATATAGGCTTCCCATGCAATCATTTACATAATTTCTTGATACGAAAATAATATACACATCGTAACTTGTAACTTTAAATACTTGTAATAATGTGTCATTGCGACTATAAATTTGTGGTAAAATTTAGATTATATATGAGAATTTCTACAGTTAGGTAACTTGTAATTGTAGCTATAAATATTCGAAATGAAATATTAGCAAAAATTTTGTTGCTCACTTTGTTTGTTAAATACGTTTGCAACACTTTGAATTATATAATAGCGTTTGCAATTATTTTCAAGTTTGTTTAAATACTAAAGTGTAGATTTGCATTATGTTCAAAGTTCGAGCCTAGAATTCTAACACAGAACTTAATGGAAACAGCTCATTATAGAAAATATAACTAATTATCGAAGTAACGTGTGATAGAATTTTATTAAATATTTCAAAATGGCAAGCGATAATCAGCATTTAAAGTAGTATTATATAATTCAAATAAAATCTACACTGCAAGCATAAGCTGTGTTTACATTCAATATGCAGTATTCCTAAAATACTAACCGACATCGCAGTTTCATCTAATACCAACACTTAATGTTAGATACAAGCTTTCAATTGAAAAGATCCTTTAAATGTGACTGGAAATGAATTTTATTGCTATGAAAATTCTTTGGAAATAAGAGACTGGACACGCAAAGAATAGCTTTGTCTTCATAGCCAGGAGGGTGGTACATGATACATGAATTTTGCCTCAGCTCTTGCGTGTCAGTTTAAAAAAATGTAGAAAGTTAACTGTAAATTTAATAAAGATATGCGGTTCGAAACTATTTACTGAAAAATGAATTTCTTCTAAAAAAGGGGAAAGAAAAAACTCGGAGCAAAAGTAAATACATAGCTCCTTATTTATTTATAGATAGTTCCGTGCAGATTTAGCACGCAATGAATGAATTTAGTGACAAGAAACTATTTGAAATGCTGTAATATTTTATAAGGGCTTAATATATCTCTCTTATGGAGAATGAACTGTAGTGGTACTAGTCTGGAAATTCTTTTCAACCGTACGTAATTGTTTCAATATATGAACGGCTGAAAAATAATGCATGTTTTATAAATGTGCACTTTTTTTCTAATACGGTGGACTGAAAACTTAAATAATTTTACACAATTTCTTTAAATATCAGTTTATAAATCATGATTGTTTTCATAATTTCTAATAATAAACGGAAATATCAATCAACAATCAAGTTTCTTATTCGCATTTATTAGATTATTATAACTCTCTCTCTCTCTCGAAGAGAAGAGATGCCTTCATGATGCGCTGCCTAAGGGAACTGGCTGGTATTCGCATCAAGCACAGAAAGAACCATGAAAACATCCTCTCAACCGAACCGTTCGCCAAGATTTGAATCTGGTCAAACTACCAGTATACAGTTGTCTTAAGCGTTCGACCGCTGACGGGCCTAGTAGCATTCAAAGAATGATAAGGCAAAGTAGCACTCATTGTTTCGGAAGAACCATTTATACAGATTATTCAAAGTAGGTGACTATATGTTGATTGTCTTCATAACGTAAATATTTATCTTAGACATGCTTCATATTATAAAGTTTTTTTTAAGAAGGTGCAAAACAATAATTCAAAAATTTGTGTTCGAATAAGCAATTAAACACAGTTTCAAATCTTTAGAACAGCCATTTTCATTTATTTTTAACAATAATAATGGTAAAGAAAAAAAATTGGTAACCTTGGTAACGCTTTGCAACTGCGCAAATGGTCTCGCAGACGACTTTCACAGGTGATGTGCTAACGCATCGCATCACAAATACAAAATTTTAAACAAACAATGTTAAGAAAACGATTTCAATACTGTGAATTGATAATTTCATTAGATCTGACTTTTATTTGGTCCTGAAGAGAAAAATTGTGATTGGTAAAATCTATATTGTACTTTCATGAGTTAAAAACAAAAATTCCTTAAATTGACGTTCAAAATTAGCACAGATGTTAGAACAGGCATTCATTGAATTATGTCATTTTTTTTTCATTTCTGTTATCCTCAAAATGCAAACTTTCATATAAATTTAGAAAGTAGGTGTAAAAAGAACAAACTGTTTGTTTTAGCATCTCGGGTAAAATAAGTATCTGTTATAAGTGTCTTTTGAAAATATTTATCGAACACATTTCTGTGAATTTTTCAACTAAAGATACGAAGCTTATTTTTTTTTTAATTAATTCAAGCATTTTGAGTATCTTAGTATTTATCCAAGATGAAAAGTTCATTTTTAAATTCCTACTATTAGCTCTCCCTATATCTTGTTCAAATTTTCAAAAGTTAATAAAATACTTTTTATTCATCCACTCAAGTTCAAATATATTTTTTAAATTTGTAGTGGATGAAACTTTATCTTAATAGAGTTTTTTCACATATTAAACATTTTAAAATTTTTAATTACAAATTATTTTTGTATTTTTTAAATTTGTTTTTTGTATTTTTAAAATTCTTCTTTGTTGACCTAAGTAGGAATTGACTTTAATTTTTTTTATATTACTTGTTTGATATTCCCTTCCATCTTCAGTCTGGCACTAATACTTTATTTTGAAGACTTTTGTTAAGGGCATTTATCTATGTGTAGATGGAAGATGGTTCATATCCTAAAAGATAAAAGCGTAAATCATTATCTTCGATTTAAAAGACGCAATGACTGAAAATATTATCTGAAAAAATATTGTATGAGTATTATGGAGTTGAATCATTAAGAACGAAAAGTAAATTTCCAGGCTGAAAATGAAAGCTAGGCAAATTTATTGCGAAACTTTATGTGAAAGAAGAGATTCAGTAACGATCAGGTTTCCTCGTTATCAAATTAATGATATACAACTTGTACCACAGCAGGCTAAAATTGGAGTCGGACTTCTATTTGAATACTTCATTTAAAAACCAAAATGTTAGCAAGCAGGATAAAAAAACACGCACGGTACTTAAACTGAAAATGTACGCACGCCAGACTCCATTTTTGTCCAACTCGGTAACAAGGATTAATATTTTAATTTTAAAAAATGTACCTGCCAATTTTTTGCGTCATTTTTAAACGAATTGTCAGAAAACCGTGCAAAATATTTTTTCAGTCATTTTGCAGTAAACTATTATTTTTTTTACTTATTTATTTGCTACGCTTCAAATTCACTTGTGTTCTATTTTTATATTTATTTATTTACTATATTTTTTAAATTGATTAGAATAACTCTCAATTACAAACTTTATTGCAGTAAAATTGGAATTTTTAAAATGTCTTTGTAATACTTGATATGCACTTTTACAAAACAAAATTCTCAAAATGGATTGATTGTTTGATTGAGTGATTGTTTCAAATTTTATAACGCTTTAGAAGAATTATAGAAGTGAAAAATTTGGAATTTGTTGTTTTAGTAAGCATTACTGTCTACTTAATTTACTAGTAATCATATTTTTTGTTAATCAGAGCTTGTCACTCTGGGAAATTTTCCAAGGAGGCGCCGACATGACAAAGAAGTGTCGTTTAAAAATTTTGAGAACCTTTACTATATTCACCTCTTCGAACATATTCTAAAGATATTACAGTGTCTAGAAAAATCTAGCGGTTATTGTAAATGCTGATTTTAATGGCCATTAACTACATAAATTTATATGCTTTATATTTGGCAGGTAATGATTTCCCATTTTATAAACCCATTACCTGCCAAAATTAAAACTGTAACCGAAAAATCAACATGAAACTTATTTGTGCTATTTTGCATTCAAATAAATATTTCATGTTATTACACAAGAATACAAACACTATTTTTTATGATTTAAATTTTGTGATTACGTAAAATTAGCACAATCCCTAGCATAGAGTCATTTTTACTTGTGAGGCCCATAACCTGCCGAGCGGTAATGTCGCTCCATACTTAGACCTGGGTTCCATTTCAGGTGAACGGGCTGACTGCATGAGCGTCTTCAGGGTTTTCCTCATGTGTAATGTCGATACCAGCCAGTTTCCTTTAGAAAATTCTCCACGACTACATCCCTTCCTTTTAGAGAACTAGGCGGTGTGTGCTTTATCATAATAAAATAACAAATCACTTGTGAAAGTTCTTCCAAATATATTGCTTGCAATGAGAATTTTATACTTGCTTTATACGGAGTTAGTCTGACTGCTAAAAGACTTAAATTTCTTC
Source organism: Stegodyphus mimosarum (assembly GCA_000611955.2). Lineage (NCBI taxonomy): Eukaryota > Metazoa > Arthropoda > Arachnida > Araneae > Eresidae > Stegodyphus > Stegodyphus mimosarum. The sequence continues at coordinate 615,574 of KK122374.1, forward strand.
TTTCATTATTAGGACTTTGCTCATTGGCATGGCATAATTAATCATTTTCTTCATAGTTTGCATTTGTATATTAGAAAAATCGCTTGGTTTTCATCTTATGAAGTGAATTTTCTTTGTTTGAGTTTGCTCAAATTTTAGAAACAATACGATGACCCTGTATTAAATTTTATAACTATAGTTTTTAACAAGAATTACAGTTCCGTAGAGATTTTACGTATATTTCTTTTCCTTTTGATTTTATTCTATAAATGGCAATAAATTTACCTTCAAGATTAATTGCGTTCTTATAATTTTCTGCCATTTTATGTTTATGAAAATGTGGTGATCGTTTCAAATTTTATAACACTTTAGAAGAATTATAGAAATGAAAAATTCGGAATTTGTTGTTTCAGTAAGCATAATTAGAGTGTTCAAATATATATTTGAATAGGTTTCTTCGGAACGTCCGCAGAATTGTTTTAATCGACGAAAAACGTACAGAGGTTTTGTCAAACTTTTCTTTCCATGTTCTATAGGGCAATATGTTTTCTTTGTTTAATACATTACAGCAAAGCGCGCAAGCGCTCTCTGTCTAAGGTAAGAATATCTTCGCGAAGCGCATTCTAAGGTTTCGTGTTGAAATTAAGAGCGAGCATCACAAAAACGGTATGCAAACAGTCCGGTCAAACTACAAAGTTCAAAGTTTCTTTTTTCTATTCTGATATTGCTGAACACTAAATAAAAATGACAGCAATGTTTTTTTCTGATCTGAAAGCTTTTTGGAAATTTTGTTATTTTAATGAAGGCTTTCCTTCCTGTTTCCGTCTTCAATATACTTTTTTTACTCACTATTATTATTTTAGGAGAAACTTCCCTGCACATTACTTTCGTCATTTTAGAAGAAATTACATACTTGCACCATTGATATTTTTCATTTTAATGTTGTATAATAGCTGTTTTCCTTCGTACACGTTTTGTTTGTTTATATACTTTTGGTGCAACAGTAAATAAATATGTAAGTATGATTACCTTAACAGTTACTTATACTCCTATTGTTTAACTCAAGTATGGATAAAGGGAGGTGAAAAATATATACTTAACTCTAAAAGTAGTATTTCAAGTTGCCGTTTTCAAATAATTCATAAAAATGTGTTCTTGCTTCGAAACATCAATGTACACCTGTTGGGTCCCTGTGGTTCTGAAGAATTCCTGTTGAGAAAGCCCTTGTTAAATGTAGTTTCATCAACGTAGCATGAATATTTATCATTCTTATTCCAGTACCTGTTTATCTGAATTTAAACTCAAGAACATTTTCGTTTTTAAAATGATCGTAATTCTAAAAATTGATAAGGAGCCATTAAAAGATTCAGCATTGATGTCAAGCGCTCATTTTGCCATCACATTAAAAAAATTACGCCAGAAAGCAGTTTTTTTTCTTTTTTTAACGTATTGACGTTCAGTTTTCTTTAAATTAATAGTTCAGCACTTTGTCATAAAACAAGTAGCATTCAGATTGTTTAACAATATATTTCTACAGAAGTCTTACTAGTTAGTTTAACTTATGGAAAAGATAACGAAAAGTACATGAGAGGAAGTAAACATAAATAAATAAATAAATATTCCGATTTTATATTACGCCCAAAGGGGCGTTTTTTTAACGTTTTGTGCGTTACCTTTATTTATTAAATATCATGTTCTTCGCACTTAAACCATAAAATTCAGTTCAACAGCAATATTGCAAAATAATTTTTAAATGAGCATATCTTTAGAATTTCCAATACACAGGATCACGCTCTGGAGATAAAAATGTTTTTTCTGTACAACGTTGTCATTGCTCGCTTTGAAATCCTGGAGTATGTTAATAAAAAATTCGTTAAAGTTTTACAAAATATGAAATCGATAATAAAACAAACTCCAAATTTGGGCTTCCAGATGCCCATATTCGGGTGGAAACGTACGTTATTCGAAATTGGATGGCTCTAGGTACTGCTGTTTTATCATATTTGGAGAAATATACTTACATTTATGCAGATTCTTCATTATTTAATTTCTTTAAATATAATACAGGTCTGCAATATTTTGTGGCAACAGTTTGATTCAGACTTTTAATGTCTCCGACGCAAAATCGCAAAACGAAAACAACAGTCCTTCAGGGACAAAGCCCCTTTAGACTAAAGAAAAATTTAAGATTTTTCGAAAAGTTGAAAATCTGCTTTTGAGAACTAAGAAGTATATCAAGAAGCGGAATTCAAATTTTTTATTTGATCGTTATTTTTGACTACATAATTTCAAGCTGCGGTTTCAGATGATGACCAAGTTTCGATTTTAGTTCGAGAGAAGAAAATCTATTTAAGCTTATAAAAGTTATTTCATGTAATTAGGAGAGTATCCTCAATAAAAAATACAAAAGTAGTATTAAAAAACTTCCCAGATAAATCGTGTTACTATTACTGTTTTAATAATGCATATCCATGCGGGCAAAACTTCCTACCCAGCATTATTTTTGCAAACGTTGATTGTAGATGTATACTTCTAGTCACAAAAATATTCTAATGACGCAAATGTTAATTTTTTGGCATTAACAAATTTTTAAAAATCAATTTTTTTTAAATTACGAGATCTAACTTTATACACATTTAATTGGATTACTATATTTATATTTATAAGACCTGTGTACTCGTTATCAAATATAAAACGCAAAAAGTATGACTTCGTACGAGAAAAATTGACTAAGATACCTAATATTAAAATCGGAGATCGTATTAAGGGGCCGCACACATATAAAAGAGCCAAATGTTTGCATTTCCACTTGACTAAAAATAAAATATCAGTCTAGAAAAAAGTTTCTGATGTTTAAGAAAATATATGAGCATTTCTATGCAGATTATTGTGAAAAATATTTATTGTTATAGATTTTTTTTCAAAGTGGAGATCTGATTCACACATTCTTACAGAACTGGTGTTCTAGAAAGCACTGATAGCTTCGCTATTGGCACGTGCTAATTTATAACATTATTTGCATTAAATAAAAATGAAAAATATTTTTACTTTTAATGAATTTTTTGTACGGTTGCCAGATTATGGTGGTAAAGCAATAAAACTTGATGAGAATATTAATAGCATTATTTTTAGACTTTTAAAACTTATAAATTACTAGTGAGAAATTTTTCGGAATAACAAATGTAAAAAAAAATAAATTGAATGCACTAGTTGATAAAAAGGTAATAAAATGTATTCTTATCCCAAGTAATAAAACAAAATGCTGAAATTTTCTCAGAGATGTTCGTACAATATCACAATATCTCACAGTAGTTATATTATAAACTACTAAAACGTTAAACAGAACTCAATTCAAAATACAGAGAAAGCTAATCCGATCTCACTGTGAATTCGCTACAATCAATAATAATAACATAATCAATAATAATAACTAAGTAAACAACTACAGTTCCCTTAAAACATCTGAACTGAGATGTTTCTCTCCAGCTTTTTAAAGCTCTTTAATTTTTAATTTTTTTTAAAGCAGAATATTCTGGTAATTTTTATTTTCTCGAGGTTTCTGGAAAGCAAAAGCAATTACGAGATATCTATTTATTAAACGTGCGTGCTTTACATTTTTGGCGTAGCTTTCTCTTAAAAGTTGCCACGCACTGCATTGCATGGGAAAATGAAACAAATTTCATTACAATTCTACTAAAAATAACTAAAAAACAAATGCAAAAATTATGGCAATGTAGAATGAAAAAAAAAATCTGAAAGATTTCAGATTTTAAATTACGTCCAAAGGCGCGTTTTTTTAACGTTTCGTGTGCTACCTTTTTTTTATTAAATATCATGTACTACGTACTCAAACCATAAAATTCAGTTCAAAATCAATATCGCAAAATCATTTTAAAATGAACATATCTTTAGAATTTCCGTAAGTCTCGTGCGCTGGAGATAAAAATGTTTTTTTTTCCGTACAGTGTTGCCATTGCTCGCTTTGAAATCATTTAGTTTGTTAATCAGAAATTCGTTGAAATGTTACAAAACATAAAATCGATAATAAAGCAAATTTCAAATTCAAAATTAGGGCTTCCAGATGCCCATATTCGCAGTAGGATTACGTCATTCAAAATTCGATGGCTCTAGGTTTTATCACAATGCGAGAAACATGCATACATTTATGAAGATTTTTCATTTTTTAAAATTTAATGCAGAGCGATAACATTTAGTGGCAACAATTTGAAAAGTGAAATGGGCATTCAGAGTGAATCGACGCAAAATCGCAAAACGAAAGTAATAGTCCTTCGGGACTAAATCCCTTTGGACTAAAAAAAAAATTTAATGTTTTAGATTTCAAATTACGTCCAAAGGGGCATTTTTTTTTATCGTTTTGTGTGTTACCTTTATTTCTTAAATATGATGTTCTTCGCACTTAAACCATTAAATTCAGTTCGACAACAATATCGCAAAATAATTTAAAATGAGCATATCTTTAGAATTTCCGATACACGGTTCCGCGCGCTGGAGATAAAAAGTTTTTTTCCCCCGTAGAGTGTTGCCATTGCTCGCTTTTAAATCGTTGAGTTTGTTCATCAAAATTCGTTTAAGTTTTATAAAATATGAAATAGATAATAAAGCAAATTCCAAATTTTGGCTTCCAGATGCGCATATTCGGGTGGAAAGCTACGTTATTCAAAATTGGATGACTCTGGGTACCGTTGATTATCTCATTTGGAGAAATATACATAAATTTATGCAGATTCTTCATTATTTAATTTCTTTATATATAATACAAGGCGATAACTTTTGGTGACAACAATTTGAAAAGTGATACAGCCGTTTATAGTAATTCAACGCAAAATCGCAAAACGAAAACAATAGTTCTTCAGGAACAAATCTCCTTTGGACTAAGAAAAGCCATTAGGAAGTCACGAAAGAATATCAATGAATGGCATTTAGGGATAGAAAACCAAACGTGAACTATGCAAATTTATTCATTGCCGACACTTCAATGCAAACTGGAAATGCCGTCAAAATTCGGAAATTTTGAAATTAAATATCACGGTTAAGTTTGGTTCTGCGAGAGTCAAACTTTTTATGCTGTATTTTTTTACTAGCGGAAGTACCCGATGCCAGTTAAGTTAGATTGAGGGTAATGTATCTAACAACAGAGACAACGATACCGCTGTAATCCTTCTCTAATAACGAGGCAAAAAATACGATTCCTAGTCATACATTTTTCAATCTCATGCAATATGGAACCCACATACAAAATTTCGATAGAAAAATAAATTAATTCTCTCTGATTATATCAGCAACAATGGCACGGCGTTTTTAACGGTTTTCGTCTTTCTAATCAAATGATTGTAAGTTCAATCGAATATTTCACCTATGTTCAATTTTAATCGATTAAATGCGGCAAAAAATTGATTACAATTGATCAGAAATCAATAACGCGAACAAACAAACAAACACGCAAACAGATATTCTTTTTTATATATACAGATTTTGTAAAACTTACAAATTTTTCATTAACAAGCTCTACGATTTGAAAAGCGAGCAGTAGCAACACTTTTCGAAATTAAGCTTTTTTATCTCCAACGCGAAATTGTTGCCACTCGGAAAAATTAGTGCGAAAATTAATGTTTTCGGAGTTTTTAATTAATATTTTGACTGACTAAAGTCGTACGTGTAATATTTAATGATTTATAAACGACAACATTAATATTTAATATTTGGTAACTTGCCATTGGCAACACTTTTTGGATGCATCTAAAAATAGAATTATGCTGGGATTTCAGTTCTACGTAACATATAATATTCTATGCTTATAAATAAATAGATTAGAAAGTTAAAAGTACACCGTTCGAAGATGGGAACACTCGAAATGGCTTCCCACGAATTTTTGGAATCAGGAATAATGTATTTAATGTTTGGCAATGCTATTTTTATTTCATTGTAAAACTTAGAAATTTTTATTAAAAAATTAATGTTTGGCAATGCTATTTTTATTTCATTGTAAAACTTAGAAATTTTTATTAAGAAACTCCACGATTTGAAAGCGAGCAGTGGCATCACTTCTCGAAATAAAGCAGATGTTTATCTTCAGCGTGCCACTCGGAAAAATGAGGGTGAAAATTAGCGTTTTCAGAGTTTTCAATTAGTATCTCTGATTTTAGCTTTTTCTTTTTTTTTAAAGTGGGCGTCGATACATAACCCAGAAAAAAATTGTAGAAAGTTTGGTGACGATAGCTATAGTAGTTGTGAGTTAATCGCGAACAAACACACAAACAAACATTCTTCTTTATAAGATAACGAGTGCAGAGTGTTCTTAAATATAAGTGTAGGAAACGGATAATGTACAAAACGTTAAATTTCACAATTTTTACAAAATTGGCATCTTTAAATTGAAAAGCGACAAAACTTGAATTTTTGCATCAACTAAAATATTTTTGTAACTGGAAACATGCTTACGACTAACGGTCGCGAAAAAAAGGCTGGGCACGAACTTTTGTGGACGTGATGTATATTACGTAAGTTAATGCATGACATTAAGTGTTCAAATGCGAATCACTTTCTCATTTGCTCCAGTTACTGTCCGATGCGGAGCCGTTTATGTAACTTACTTACTATTTTTCTCCTCCGGGAGCTTCTAGTAACATCCATTGTGTTCAAGCCGATGACCTAAAAATTAAATTCGTTGGTCACATCGATTTGCCTTCAGGTTTTGCTGATAATTAGTTTACCTTAAAAGGAATTTTCAGAAGCTGGCCAGTATTTTCTCAAACATTTTTCACAAGTCATGATTGATGGTGACCCAAAAATGTAGAAATTACGTAGAATATTTTTAATTTCAGCTTTTTTAGCAACGTTTGATACCATAAATTTACCCTTTTATAAATCTGAATTTTAAAATTTAGTGAAGAAAAGCTTGTCTTGGCTAAATAATCCTTAAACGTATACTTGTACGCTACTTTTAAATTTGTTTTGTAATTTTGCTGTTGAAATGTATATGGCGTTACTGCGAAGAAAATGGTCCTTAATAATTAAGCTAAAAAGATAAAAAGAAATAGGTTAACAGAAGTGAATGCAGCAGCAAACTGATAGACAGCGAAAGCGTGAAAAACCTCAACACTTTTGGGTGACCTTTAGAATCTGAAAATTTGCAGATTATTTTTTTTTAATATAACCTTTTGTGTGTTAATATTAACGTGTTTTAATATTAACGTTTTGTGTGTTAAATTCATTAATTCAATATTCGCGCTTACGCCACATAAAATTCAGTTCAAAGCAAAATCAGAAAGCATTTAAAAACAGCATATCTTTAGAATTTCCGATAGACAATCTCGCGCGCTGGAGATAAAAATGTTTTATTCCGTACAGTGTTGCCATTGCTCTTTCTCAAGTCATTGAGTTTATTAATCTAAATATTTTAAAGTCTTACAAACTATGAAATATAAAATTCGAAATCCAAATTCGGACTGCAAGGTGCACATGTTCGTGTGAAGAATTAGGTCATTCAAAATTTAATGACCGTGGTTTTTTTTACAGTCCGAAGAACATACATACACATACATGCAGATTCTTCATTATTTAATTTCTTTAAAAATAAATGCAGGGCGATAATATTTGGTGGTAACAATGAAACGTGATCAAGTTGTTTATAGCGGACGACGCAAAATCCCGTTTCGAGACTAATAACCTATTAGGGCTAACTCCCTTTTGGACTCAAAACTTATTTTATAAGAGGTTCGAAAAATTCAGAATTTATAGAAAAATAAACCAAATCTGAAGTGAAATGAATTGAGTTCCTTTTTTCTTCATCTCCATTAGATCATAATTGTGTTTCATTCAACTTTGTAAGCTGGGTAATTAATTGAGCATGTCTCTCTCTGTACGTAACGAGATTATATGCAGTAACGCATCCTGTCTCTCCCAAAATAAATAATACGTGGGCACACGAAAGAACCTAACTAAAATCTTCACTTTAAGAGTCATGATAATTATAAAACACAACTGAGGAGAATCGTCTGCAAGCTTCAGTCTGATGAAGAGCTGGAAGAATTCTAAAAGAAAGGCAGATAAGCATTGCTTAAAGTTCTTAAAAATATCAGTAATGCGTATTTTTGAACACCTGATTGTTTTGTTTCTTTATGTTCTGATATGTTAATGAAATAACAATAGTTATTAGTCCAAAGGGGCTTTGTCTCTGAGGGACTATTGATTTCGTTTTATGATTTTACGTCGAATCACTCTGAATGTCCGTTTCACTTTTCAAGCTGTTGCCATCAAATGTAATCGACCTGTATTATATTTGAAGAAATTAAAAAATGAAGAATCTGTATAAATGTATGTATGTTTCTCGCATTGTGACGGTACCTAGAGAACATCCAATTTTGAATGACGTAATCCTACTGCGAATATGGGCATCTGGAAGCCCACATTTGAAATTTATTTGATTATCGATTCCATATTTTGTTAAACTTTAAAGAATTTTTGATTAACAAACTCAAGGATTTAAAAGCGAGCAATGGCAACGTTGCACAGAAAAAAACATTTTTATCTCCAGCGCGTGAGACTGTGTACCGGAAATTCTAAAGATATGCTCAGTTTAAAATTATTTTGTGATATTGCAGTTGAACTGAATTTTATGGTTTAAGTGCGAAGAACATGATATTTAATAAATATAAGTAATACACAAAATGTTGAGAAAACGTCCCTTTGGGCGTAATTTAAAATCTGAAACCTTTCAAATTTTCTTTTTTTTCTTTTTATTTTGAAATAATGTACTTATTATGAATAAAAAAAAGCTTTCATTTTTGTCTTTAAAGAACTTTAAACGCTGATTTTTCCACTTTTTCATGCTGAACTGCTGCTGGACAGTGATGGAGCTTAGGCAAGTCAAGGTCTGGCAGTTTACTTTGATGAAATAATCTAAACCAGTGTTCTCTTTGCGTTACATTAGATAATCAGAATCTATTAACTAGCTTTTTCGCCTTGTGTTTATCTTCTATTTGAGCTGATATCGAATTTACGGCATTATTTTAATTTTTTAATAATATCCGTATCAAAGTGATATGTTGTTATTGTTACCAATCTCACTTATCTAACAATGGTCAGCACAAGCCCACGACATTCATCGTGGCCAAGGAGTCAAATGCACCTAGCAGTGGCAACAGCCTTGAGCACCATATAGACGACAGCCCGACTTTGTTCAAATCTGCCCCGAATTTTAAAAGGAAACACCCCGAGGAATGTTTGCAAGGGTGTCCCACCCT
>KK122374.1:624876-636528 GCA_000611955.2 Stegodyphus mimosarum
CAGCCTCTCGGACTTTGCGCTCGCCGCATATTTAGAGTGCCCCCATGCCACACAGACACTATACATTTACAAACATACATGCCTTCTCCGGGATTCGAAGCCCAGGCAGTCAGTGTCACCAACCCAGTTGAGCAGCTCAAACTGATACAGTTAACTGATGCATCTAACTGCTGTTGCTATAAATAAAACCACCACAAAATTATTTTATTAATGAGATTTTTCTAATGTCATATATTACGCACATCAGTGCAGAATAATTTCAGCGCCGCCTAGAGATGAAATTATTTTATTACAAAGTTCGAGATATTATTGTCTTATTTAAGCTTATTTCCCGTCTTGGCAAAATTAAAATTACTTCCATTTACTTATTTCAGTTGGTACAAGTGGAAAATAACTTGCTTCAAAATACTGGTAGTGGAAAACAATTTGTTTCAAAATATCGGCAAGATTTATTTAGAAAAGAGAGGCAACTTCGAGGAAAAGACGCACATATAACTTCATCTCCAATGTAAACTTCCCATCTCTGTACTCGAATTCTTCATTAAATTATTATAGTGCAGTGTTCTACGGGTTCGTGGATTTGAAATGATTGACAACACTTGTTGAAGTATCAAAACACAATTTATTTAGCCAGTATTACTCAGTACAATTGCAAAATCACGTTTACAGTCGTCGAAAAACTGCGACAAACACACTGAAATAATCCGAAACACAACCTTCAGACTATCAGGCTATGACTGCGAAAACAGCTTCATGGCAAATCACTAAAGTTCAGCTCCCGACTCGGTCGATCGCTCTTGAAGCTCAAAGCACTCAAAATAAAACTCGACGATGCCCTGACGATACTCCCTCGCAATGCACTAACTCGCGATGCACTGACAATAAACTAAGATATATTGATGATACCACTCTGCGATGCACTGCTACGCCGCGTACAGGCAGGGTTTATATAGCTTTTGACCTGCCTTCGAGAACATTTGGGTCCAAACCGGTAAGAATTCATTCCAGAATGTTCACCGTCCGTCTATGGGATATCGCCAATTTTGACATTAAATGTCGCCAAATGGGAGATTTCGCTCCAAATATGGCAATCCTGCCTTCCCTTGCCATTTTCTGCCATTTCAACCTAAACCCGCTTTGCGAGGAAACTATCTTACCGCGGCTGGGTATTTCGTAACAATATAAAAGGACATGGTCTTTTCCCACGTATTTCTACTCAAAGAGATACAGGGAACTCCGACATCTGCATATCTGGGGAACAGAGAACTCCCGAACATCACACTTTCTGATGCCCTTTAACTGAGGATAATCACATAAAATTCCCATAAACTGATCTCTTGGCATTCCAAAGTCTTCTATAATAACAGTACCACGGTAAAACTAATTAAAGATAACCAACAGTAAATTCTAACTAAAGATAACCAACAGTAAATTCAAAGGTAAACAACAGTAGTTGAAGTTTCAAAAATTATGCAATTACTCTCTTCCTACTGCCTAGACCTTTGTTATAATTTCTCATACTGAACAGATTTAATGAACTTAAATCTGTGCAGTACTGCATCCTGTGAATACGTTCAAAAGGATTCCACTTGTCAATAAACTGTAATAACTTTTACAATTATAATAATAACACAGTGGCTTTACTATTATTATTGCAGTTCCTTATAACATTGTGTTCCAAGTACTTATTATCTATATATATAAAGAAGAACGTCTGTGTTTGTTCGCGATTAATTCAGTCACTACTATAGCTATCGTCACCAAACTTTCTACAAATCTTTTCTGGGTCCTGGAAAAGGTTGATGTCCACTTAAAAAAAAAAAAAACATTGATATTAATTAAAAATTCTTAAATGCTAATTTTGACTCCATTTTTCCGAATGGCAACTGTCTCGCACGCTGGAGATGAAAGTCTGCTTTATTTTGAGAAGTGTTGCCACTGCTTGTTTTCAGATCGTAGAATTTGTTAATAAATATTTCGAAGTTTTACAACGAAATTAAAATAGCATTGCCATACATTAAATACATTATTCCCGATTCCTAAAATTCGGTGGGAAACCAATTCGACTGTTCTCGTCTTCGTACCACTTTACTAAGCCGAGATATTGATTAAAAACTCTGATGAGACTAATTTTCGCACACATTTTTTCCGAGTGGCAACAGTGTCGAGCGTTGAAGATAAAAATGCTTTATTTCGAAACATGTTGCTACTGCTCGCTTTCAAATCGTAGAGTTTGTCAATCAAAAATTTGGAAGTTTTACAAAATATATATATAAAAAGAATGCCTGTTTGTGTGTTTGTTTTGTAGAGTTTTACAGCTGTGAACAACCGCTGCTGGTTTAATTGCTGCTCTCATAGTCTGTATTAAAAAGCCAAATCCATCCAATGGGCTTGTCACCATCGGGTCTACAACTTTTGCCTCTTGTAAGGATGATTGTCCGTCCTGATTACTTGCCATTGGATCCGAGTAGAACGTTCGGGTGCCAGATGTAGGGTTCTACTGTGTAATTCTTGTGAAATATGGAACTAGTGACTGCACAAAAGAAGGTTAAAACTACCCTTTATTGCACTTTTAACTTATTTACAAAGTGTCAACTTGACGCTAACATGCTACGCTTCTGCTTGGGCGGTAACTGAAACAGTAGAATCAAACTCAAAAATTGAAGATACTACAGGGCTCAGACAATCCTGCATCCTACAGCGCGTAGATGAGTTTAGTGGAAGTAAGATAATAACTTTTAAGCCACGTCTAACCAGCAATAAATGTTAATCAGTAGCTTGCGTTACCAATGCGCACAAAGTTTTCCCAGACTCTTTAACTTTCCCCTCTAGAGCTCGATATTTAAACTTTTTCTCCCACTGGTAGAATTGCCATTCCTTACGCGCGCTACCAAATCTAAATATTCTGGCACTGACAATTAGGGCAATGAAGGTTTATAGGAAAGAGCTTCAAAGTAAATTTAACTGGCTATTTAAAATAAATATAAATCCCTACAGTTTGTTTGTTCGTTATTGATTTCTGATCAATTATGATAAATTTTTTGCCACATTTAATCGACTAAAATTGAATATAAGTTAAATATTGGATGGCACTTGAGCTTTTATGACCATTTGATTAGAAAAACGAAAACCATTAAAAACTCCGTGCCATTGTTGTTCATATAATAATAGAGAATTAGCTTATTATTCTATTGAAATGTTTAGTGTGAGTTTCATATCACATCAGACTGAAAAATTTATGACTATGAATTTATCTTTTGCATCGTTATTAGAGGAGGATTACAGCGGTACCGTTCTCTCTGTTGTTAGATACATTACTCTCAATCTACTGGCATCGGGTACTTCCGCTAATATTTATCTAATTATGTTTATCTGTTATTTTCATTACACCAAAACAGCTGTTCAATTTAATTTGTGAATTTCAAATTGTATTGAGACTATATTGTAATCTTTTTATGTCCTAAATCATTATTTTTAATAAATACTGGATCCAGGTGTACGGTGGGATTGCATTATGCACCATTATAGGTAAACTCTAGATCATTTGGGAAGCTTTAGTTGCTCATTTCCTCAAACTTTCTTTGTAGACTCTTTTAAGAGTTAGTGTGTTAAGGCATAATCACTTAATCCATGCTACACGGCTGGTGTCCGTCATATTTTAACTTGCACCTGTACCTGTCATTTACTTGCGGGTAGTATTTGTTACAATCTTTGTATAACACGATTCACTAAAATGATTAAAAAAAGCGTATGTATGCACTGGAATTAATCAAGTCCTTTATTTATTAAACAAATGCAAAACATATCCTTGATTTATGATGGCATCATAGCAGAATTTTTTTCCGTTTTACCGTTTTATACCTGGTATGACCTTATAGAGAATATTCTGTGCTTTATATTTCTAGCGATTAATTTTTAATCTATTACTGGTAGATCTACTGCCATAAGCATAAAAATATTTTGAGAATTAAAATTGAATATAAGTGCAAATATCAAATTGCAGGATATTTTTTTGGCTTAGTTTTAAGAAATGTTTACATTTTTGCAATATTAGTTAGCCCAGATGGGCTATTAGTCACAAAACGGCGTTTTGCGTCGAATCATTTTAAACGTCCGAAACACTTTTTAAATTTCTGCCACCATATAATTGCCCTGTATTATATTTAAAGAAACTAAATAATGAAGAATCTATATGAGTGTACTAGTATGTATGTTTCTCGCACTGTGAATAAACAACGGTACCGACGAGTCATCAAATTTTGAATAACATAATCCTCCACCCGAACGTGGGAACCTGGAAGTCCGAATTTGAAATTTCTTTTATTGTCTGTTTCATATATTTAAAAGTTTAACGAATTTTTGATAAAAATCTCGAACGATTTTAAAGGCAGCAGTGGCAACATTATAAGGAATAAAACATTTTTATCTCCAGCGCGTGAGATTGTCTATCAGAAATTCTGAAGATATGCTATTTTTAAATATTTTAGGACGATGTGGCGTTAGCTCAAATGCTCTCGAAACGTGTATGGGTGTGTAAATGAACAAAGCGCCCGTTTATGCGTATTATAAAATCTGAAAGCTTTCAGTTTTTTTAATCCTTTTAAAATATTTATTTTAAAATCTTCTATGATGTATTAGGCTACAATATGAAATTTCTGGATTGTCGTTTCTTAATTACTATCATTTGAATTATTACTATTATTCAGTAAATCTGGCCTGGATCCATTTCAGAAAATTTTGATCAGCCTACGAATATCAGTTCCTGATATTCTTTTTAATTCCTAAGTCAGAATTTGATAGATAGATGCAAATTTTCCTTTTGCTAAAATTCTTTAAACAGAAGAAAGAGGAGGGGAGGAATGAATTACTTCACACATTTCTGAAGAGAAATTACATTACTCATTAATTCGGCGCGGAAATTAGCATTTTCTCCGAATCATTGTGGGGCAACTGCTTACCACAGGAATGAAAGTGAAGTGTGGAAAAAGGAAATGAATGAACAACTAAAAGTTTCGGCGGCAATCCAACAGAAAGAACGACGAAATCCTGTCGAAACGGGCATGCGTCAGTCGGTAAATACTTTCGCGACCAGAAAATTCGGTCACTGCATACTTGCCAGATAGTAAATGATGGTAAGCTCTGCGACAAGAATCCTTATCTCTTGGCGAAAAAAATGAAGAAAATAACCGCCAAATGTCGAGCGTGAAACTTGTTTCGATTGCGGTAACCCAAGCTTGGATGTCTTGGAGTTATTGTGGGTTCGGAATCATTGGTATGGTATTTCTCTGACCCTTAGCTGGATGATGAACTATTATTATTATTATTATCATTATTATTATTAATAGTTGTCGACCTCTGCTCTGGACGTTGCAGTTACAAGTGTGCAAAAATCACTCAGCTACCACCTGAAGTACATTCGTTTTCTTATCTTGTGTTTTTAAAGGTAAGCTTAGCATTATTTATTTTTTACATATAACAAACACGTGCTTTATTCTATATATTTAATAGGCAGTAACAGAGTCTGCATTAGTCAGGCAGTAACAAATTTTTGGCCATTATTAAAGAACACATTTTAACAATTATATATAAAATGTAAACCTTTGATGATCGTTGTCCCTCCTCTATTACTTCTGTTTTCCGTTTTACAGTACCTTACATTACCACAGTAGTTATTAAGCACGGCCTCTCGAAATTTGCTAGTTCTAAAAAGTCATTATAACTATCTACAACAGTGCCTTTCTATAGTCTAGTATCGTTCTGTCACTTTGCATTTATCTACAAGCTAATTATCCCCGCGATCTAGCAAGGTGTTACTATTCTTCAGACGCGAGAACTCCACTTCCTTCACGCGGTTTGGCAAACAGCCAGTTCTCATACTATTGCCAGTCGACGTTCCATAAGATCTTTATCTGTTCAATTATGCTGCATTAGCTTCATAAACTAAATAATTCAGAATCAAGAAACTTATTTCTTAATAACGTTATTTTTTAATTATATCTCTTCTTTTAATCTATTATCTGTGCCTCAATTATATTACAGTATAATCAACTGCTAATTTTTGTAATATTTTCAGCATTATTTTAATTGATAAAAAATGTTTTAAGTATATTACCTAATTAAATATAAAATATTACCTAATACGTATATTTCCCAATGAGGTATAAATTGTCTTTTTATTATTAGTAGAATTTTCATCCTTCTGATAACTCCTGATCACTGATGCAAATCGAAAAAAAATTTATATCCGGATTCGAAATTATGATTCAGCCTTTTAAATTTCAGCTTAACTTCATGTCAGATAACCAAACAGACTAATAACAAGAATGAAGTTGATGGGTTCTTTATTTATTGCATTATTTTTTAGCTTACGCATACAACACAATACATAATACATAACATAAAGAAATAAAAGAAATAATTTTATGATGTTTTTATTTCTGGTTGAGTACATGTGTAACTTATGAATCACCAAAACTCATGCTCACTGTTAACAAATACTGACGAATAGCATAAGAACAGATAGAGAAGCAAAAAAAGGCAAACGATCTTTGAATCTTATAAAAGATAAAATTTATTGGCACTGATTTTGATTGATATTAAATTTTAAAACTACGATGTATATTTCTAGAGAACGTGAAATAAATCTTTTCCTTTTATGTCACTTAAGTATTTCTCTGAACTTTTGCAAAATTTATTCTAAGTTATATTTCGAATAATATAACCAGCTTAATTTTATCTAAATTTAACGAAAAAAAGTGTGTGTTTTGGTTAAGATAATTTGTAGTTAAAATTGCTTTAAGAAGTGTTAAATTTGCGTTCCATGCTCTTATATAGCTATTTTTTGAAGCAAAACATGAAATTATTTCTATTTTTCCTGTTTTCGTTCGCAGCTTTACTTATTTTTATTAACTTTGCAAAATTGGTCAATCTGAATTGCATTTAATAAAATTAATTAATTGGTTTTTAAAAAATATCTAATATGACTTTTTCCTCTCAGCTAAACGATTGTGTTATCGAATAAAAAAATGTGTACGATGTCATTTATTTTATTTTATTTTTACTCTTATTGATGCAAATTGGGAAGGAAGGAAGTCTTGGTATTTTTTTCTATTTTAAAGTTAAAAACTTAAACTGCATAAATTAAATATGCTTCCCCTGATAAGGAAAAATTTCGCAGTTAATGAATGTAAATGACAGTAATTAATTTTCTAAGTAATTAGTTTTCATAAATATTTAATTGGATTGCAAATCATTTTAATTAATCATATATTAATGTACATAATATTATATATAATAGTTACAGCGTAATATATTGACACACACTAATAGCTATATAAATTATTAATATTACATTATTAAAAATTATGTTTAAGAGAAATGAAAGAAATGAAGAAGGGAAAAGAAGAATGAAAGAAGTGAGGGAAATTAAAGAGCATTTATTCTGCAAGCTTATTATTTTACACTTATTTTAAATTTCAGTAAATACTATTTCCCCCCAAAAAAAACAATAACACTTACCTACTTTGAAAGACACTTTGATGAAATTTTTTTAAAGTTTTTCATTAAATGCATCAGAAATGGCACTGAAAATAATTAAAAAAAGGAAGAGTAGTCAATCAAGAGCTGATTGGATAAGAGGATTGAAAATTGATAATTCGTCTCAAAATATGTTCCCAAAGAAGTAACTATTTGCATAGAAGTTTTGTGATTTTCTTCGTGTGTAATATAAATACGAGCCGCTTTCCTTTTGAAAGACTTCGCGAAGGCTGATTTGGTTTATTTAATTGCGGTAATGCACTCTAGGGCTATCTGCCTAAGGGGAAGGATGCTTCCGTGGAAGACTTTCTAAAGGAAACTAGCTCCGATACAAGTTACACATGGTCCGCGAAGGCAGATGGTATGCATGTTAAAAATAATACGCAGGTAGTATATATGCCTTGTCCATAATCCCTTAATAAACCACTCATCTTCTATAATAAATCAGCCTACTAGCGGCGAAGCGGTAAAATCTCTGAACACTGGTAGTTCGGTCCGAATTCCGGCTAACGGCTGGCTGCATGGGCGTTTTCGTATTTTCCTCACGTGTAGCGTGTATACGAGCCAATTTTTCTTCCAAACATTTCTCTGGGAAATTAGAGAAATTTCTCGACGAAAGCATTCCTTTTTTTACGCAGATGTCCCTCAAGTACATTCCTATAATCAAGTAGGCTAAACCAGCTTTAATAAATCAATCTCAAGACATCAGAAAATTAATATAAGATAAAAACTTTGAACTTCAGTAAATGCAGCTGAAAAGTAAGCTTTGATTACTATAAAAATATGGTTTTAGTAAATTTTAGGGTACAGTAAATACGTTGTGTCTTTAGGGTACAGTAAATAAGTTGTCTAGGATAGAACGCTTGAGTTCTTCAGACGGCTGAATGAATCTCAAACTTCACATTTTAAATTCACACCTAGATTCTGTTTCCCTTCCCCCAGAAAATCTTGGTCAGAAAAGATCAAAGAAAGAAAAACAATATTATGGTCATTTCAGTGTTAATTATGATTGCTGATTATTGTTGGGTGATGCAGAGCGAAATTCAAAAAGTAACACGAAATTAACTGAGAAACAAATACTGCTTATTAGCAAAATACATTGCAGTGTAAGGTCTACGATTAAAAACTTTTATGTAAACAATTTCAATTTAATACCTTCTGTAAATACATTTATGTTTAAGCACCCATATATTTTCTGTTTGAAATCTTTTTATGTATGATTCATTTTCCATTATTTATTACAACAAGCCATGTAAGTTTTCACTGTATCTACTAAAGTCCTTTCCGCTGTTAATTTTTGCAACTGGTCATAGACATATGCATCCAATTACAAATTTTTTTTAATTTCCCAAAATTTTATTTTTAAATTTAAAGAAATGGGTTTCATGAAAATTACGATGTCTTAATTTTTAATAAGGTCTTCCGTCTTCTGTACTTATATTTAGGAAATTTTATACTTGTTATAAGAAATAAAACACAGAATTTGGCCCCCCGTACGATAAAAATTTTCCTAAAAATTTAAGTTCAAAATTTGCCATATATGACGTTACTTTGAATTTGCATTAAGTAGTCGGTTAATAAATTAATTCAAGTAATTCGAGGGTGATTTTTTCCTCTTAAATGTCATTTAAGGATATTTTTTCATGATTTACTAATGTCTTTAATTTATAATTTTGTCATATTTAGTAGACCAAAAGTACTTCCCCCCCAAAAAAAATTATAAATTTTTAAAAAAAACTGAAAATATGTTATAAATATTTTCATGAAATTTTATTACTTTCAAATCATAATGTAATAATCGTAAAAGCAATTCGTTCAAGTTACGGTTATTTTTCATTTTTATTTAATACAAATATTCTGAGTTGGTTACATGCCAATACCGAAACCAACCTACCAGTGTTTCCTACTACGCGAATTCTATAGTAGTCTGTAAATAAGATCTTCATTTTGGAATATATCTCTCTATATATATTGATCAATATTTTTCATAATAATCTGCAAAGAAATGCTTTGATTTAATCTCTGAGCATCAGAAATCTTTATTTGATATGATATTTTATTTTTAGTTACGTACAAATGCAAACATTTCAATCTTCAATTTGTGTTCTGTCCCTACATATGATCTCTGATTTTAATATCAAATATCGCGATAAATTTTTATTGTACGATACTCAAATTTTTTGTGTTTTCATTTTTTATAATGAGTACAAAATTTTCCTAATTACAGAGACCGGAGGAACTTATAAATATTTAGATTTCGAGCTTTATACGAAATTATTATTAGTCCAAAGGGGCTTTGTCCCTGAAGGACTATTGTTTTTGTTTCGCGATTTTGCGTTGGAAACAATAAAAGTCTGAATTATTTTTCAAACTGTTGCCACCAATTATTGCAGCGCTCTGTATTATATTTAAAGAAATTAAATAATGAAGAATCTGCATAAATATATGTATATTTCAACAAATGTAATAAAGCAACGGTACCTAGAGCCATCTAATTTTTAATAACGTACGTTTCGACCCGAACATGCGCATGTAAAAGACCGTTGTTTTATTATCTATTTCATATTTTGTAAAACCTTAACGAATTTTTGATGAACAAACTCAAACGATTTAAAAGCGAGCAGTGGCAACACTCTACGGGGGAGGGGGACTTTTTATCTAAATCGTGCGGAACTATGTATCGGAAATTCTAAAGATATACTCATTTTAAAATGATTTTATATTAGTTGTTTTTGCAATATTGCTGTTGAACTGAACTTTATGTTTTAAGTGCGAAGAACATGATATTTAATAAATAAGGGTAACACAAACTTTAAAAAACGCCCCTTTGGACGTAATTTAAAATCTGATACCTTTCAGAGCTTTCATTTTACATTATTATTATTATTTTGAATTTTAAATTACACAAACATGAATGTTTGCATCATTCAAAACATTTTTGTAGTATGATGTACACGCAAGAAGTTATTGCATTCTTTCTGCGCTATCTTGTAAATAGATATCGTTCCCTGCTTAAAACTGGGAGATCCATGGCTGGATTCTCGACGAGGGTAAAGTTGATTTTTCATTTTTCCTGCACCAAAAATGCTAATGTTCTTTTTATATGTATATGTTATACTGCAGAAACTAGATATAATGTTATAGGAACACCGATTGCACAAATGTTAATCCATAATGAACAACAAACTTATCAGCCGGGGCAGATTAAATATTTATTTTCATTTCAAATGACAATTGTGTCCGCAATTCACCTTGCACTTTAATCGTGCCTATTTCGAAACAACGTACGTTTTTGAAAGCTCTGGGGAAGAAGGGAAGCAGCAAGCAGCAGTCTAGTTACGCCGAGATGCAGAAAGCAAGTGCGTTGTCATCCAATACGTAGTCATCCAATAATACGACAGCTTATTAAGAGAAAGTTTTCCGTTCAAGGAACTTCAAATTCCGAAGTGGCTATGTTAACATCGTTGTGTTAAAGTTATATGATATGAATTAATCTAGAAATGTCGCAATCCAGAAAAAGTTATTGCTGTTTTTAGAATAGAGAGCGAAAATACTTTAATTAAAATGAAGAATTAAGGGGTGCTGTGAATATAAGATCTAATTTTTATTTACATATTTTTTTATCTTGCGCACACATATGTAAGATAAAAAAATATGTTAATCGAAATTATAATTTAAATTAGCAATAGCCTTTTGATGCTTAACTTATTCTAAAAGTGGTAATAACTTTTTTTGGACTGCTTCATTTCTAGATCAATCTATCATATGACTTTTATATAACGATGATGACATAGCTAATACGGAACTTAAATTGAAACCTTTCTCTTGGTGAGCTTCGGTACTGCAGTCTACTTCTACCTCTGTTGCCACAAAGACTGCTACTTACTGCTTTCCCTTCTTCCGAAAAACAATGTAAAAAATGTAACCGCTCTGGAAAAGCCACTGTTAATGTGCCAAATATTTCTAGTCGCAAACGTTAACTGTAAGTAAAAAATATTTAATCGGCCTCAACTTCCAAGTTTATATTTATTCTTCTTCATTATGGATTAAAATCACAGTATCTAAAGAACCAACATTCCTGCATCATTATATCTAAGTCTACAACATTACACACAC